>JANRMT010062805.1:1143218-1186641 GCA_026402145.1 Polypterus bichir lapradei
ACTACTTCTCCGCTGCGAAGCGCGGGTATTCTGCTAGTATATATATAAATATACATATATATATATATATATATATATATATATATATATACACACAAACATATATATATATAGCAAAATACCTGCGCTTCGCAGCAGAGAAGTAGTGTGTTAAAGAAGCAATGAAAAAGAAAAGGAAACATTTTGAAAATAACGTAACATGTTTGTCAATGTAATTGTTTTGTCACTGTTATGAGTAATGAGTGTTGCTGTCATATATATATATATACACATATACACATATATATACACACACACATATACATACATATATACACATACATCCACATATATATATATATATATATCTACATATACACACATACATATACATACACATACATATATACACACAAATACATATATATATACATACACACACATATATATAAACATATATATATACATACTGTACATATCTACATATATACACACACACACACAAACACACACACACACACAACTATCGTATATGTTGAAGTTCTATTTAAATTTTAAATAGAAGGAATTTTTATTTAGTCGACAGAATATTATTCTGGAATAAATCAACTCAAACCTTAAATAACTTATAATATTTTGCTCTCCATAAAAAATATATCCTGTCTAAATTATACAAGTTAGAAATAAAGTAAATGTTAAAAGAACAAACATTCAAATTTCTTTACTCTTATGTAATTTTATATAAAAAATAAACTTAAATTTTAAGTATCCCAAAAGATTTTGCTCTCCATAAAAATATATCCTGTCAAAATTATACAAATTCAAATATGAACATGGTGCATAACAAAACCTGGAAACATAAATAAAATTTGTTCTTTTCAGCAATAACAAATCAAATCATTCAGTTTATGAACAAAGTGCGTATTTGGGAACACCGTAGTGTCGACTTGGTTCAACATTACTTGGCAACAGGGAAAGTGGGGCAAGTTGCACTGGTGCATTTGTGTCTCCCATAAAAGTAGCTTCACTTGAAATCACTTTGTGATTTTGCACGGGTAAAAACGTCTGCTGAAGTGTCAGATTCTTCTTTAACTCTTCTGCTTTCTGTATCTTGTGCATTGCATTCTGGTCTTTCAGGTTATCTTGATGTTTTGTCTCATAGTGCTGTCTTAGATTAAATTCTGTAATTACACCCACATTTGCTCCAGAAATGAGACACACGGGTTTACCGGCAATGTCAGTAAACATATACAAAGCCTCCCATCGGTTTTTAAAGTCTCTATGTTCAGAATCACCTTTTCTCTTCGGCATCGTGTGGGCTAGCTTCACAATAACTTGCAGCATCATAAGCTAGACTTGATTAACGCGGTAAGTGTTTGGCAAGGCAGCTGAAGCGCTGCATTATGGGATCTGTAGTTTATTGTGTTACCAGCGCTTCATATCCCCGGGCCATTAATAACAATAATACAGTATATAAAATGATCTCGCGGGCCGGATATAATTACACGCCGGGCCGGATGTGGCCTGCAGGCCTTGAGTTTGACACATATGGACTAAATAGAACTTGAAAAGATATATTTTTTCAAATGTGATCGCGCAATTCAGATAGAGTTGACGTGCACAACAGTAAATCGAGCCCGCGTGCTATTGTGGTTTTGCCTGCGTGTCTCAATAAGTCATCCTCCCCTCGCTCTTACTTTTTTACCGTTCATCTAATGAATACACTGAGTATGGCTTTACCAAAACAATCATTGATGGCGAATAAAGTATCCATTATTCGAGTATGTAGATCGGGGTATATATATACATATATATATACCCGCGTATCGCAGCGGAGACGTAGTGTGTTAAAGAAGCTATGAAAAAGAAAAGGGAACATTTTAAAAATAACGTAACATGACTGTCAATATACAGTAATTGTTTTGTGAGTTTTACTGAGTGTTGCTGTCATCAAGGATTTGATTATCATTATTTCTTTCAATCAGGTTCGTATTTGTAGAATGTGATGTGTTCAAGTTACATTCCGTGTTTGTCAATCGTTGTAAAGAAGACAGGTTTCATTCATCGATTCGTTTCTTACTGCATCACTAAACAGCTCGTCTCCTTCTTTATCTGAGACCTGACACACTGCATGCACGTTTTTTTTTTTTTTACACTGTCTTCCTTTAGCGGGACATTGACTTTTTCCACCGTGTGCTTTGTTTCCGCAGTAGCTGCATTTATGAATATGCTTGTATGTATCACACGCTTCATATTTTTTTGCTGCCTTTTCAATTGTGTAATTCGGTTTTTGTTCAGCGCTCTACGGAACTGTTGCTTTTTGTCTGTGCACTGCGTCAGTTCACGTGAGCCGCTCGGTGTACATGCATCGAAGTTTCCCAGCTGTGCTGCTGCCATGTCGTGCTATGTCCATGGCTGTATTTAATGTTACCGAAGTCCCGGCACTTAAAACTTTCTCTCGCAGTTTCGCTGAGTTTGTGCCAAACACCACCCTGACCATCTCATCTTCCTCTGCATAAGCACAGTCCTATTTACCCGTGGCAGTTTGCTATTGGATTGCCGCTGACGGACGGCCTTATATGGGCAGGCACTAAATTACAAACGCCAGCGGCAGCCTGTCTATGAACTTAATTTAAAGTTTAGGTTTACATCGTGCTTTGTTCCCGAAGTAGCAGAACTCATGAATATGGTTGTATATATCACTCGCTCGCTTCTTATTGTTTCGCTGCCTGAATTTTCAGATTTGTGTTTAAGGTTTTGAGAAAATGGGTGGAGGTTTCCAGGAGTGTGTTTTAGCAATTGGGAAAAACTGTAAAATGCAATGCCTGGAATATGTGTAGGCATGATATTTCATACTTGAGCATAGTTACATAGTTTTACAGTACTATACAGAACTATACTGTATAGTATAAAACAAGCTGTTCTAATGGCCTCCTTTTTGTGAACTCTAGCAATGTGTTTCAGAGTAGAAATTTACTGTAGTGTGTGTCATCTTTTGTAGAGAATCTTTGAAACAGAAGTAAGACACACTACTCCTGAGTTCATCTTTGTTCATAAGGCTGTGACGATGCGGGTTTTGCTCCATGCTCCCATCGTCCGTCTGGGATCCCCTGAACCCATCGCCGTTGGTAATGTTACTGATGAGCTCGGCAGTGAGGCACTACAATGGAGCAAGGGGATGGTGCAAAATGTGCAAAAGTACTTTTATTAAAACATCAACAAAACAGTGTCCAAAGTGTTTTTCAAATATCTCCAATAAATTAATAATCCATTAAAACAGAAGTGAAGTGGAGGTTAAAAACACCATAGAAAAAAGTCTTTTAAAAACAACGCTGGAAGCAATCCTTTAAAAACACAAAGCCTGGTGTCTTTTTACCTGGCGGCTCCCCTGCTTCTCCCATTGGGCTTTACAACAGGAGAGTCGCCATACCTGCAGCTGACCTTCTCCTACACAACTGATCTGGTGGCCTTCCGATCCCTGGCTCTGGTTCAGCTCACCTAGACTGAGACTTGGACTCCCCAGAGACCAGGCTGCTCACACTGGGGCTTCTCTTCCCAATCTCCGACTCCTGCTGCCTGCCTTCGCTGCGGCGAACCAATCTTCTCCCGGTTACTCCTGCTCGAAACAATCGCTCAGCAGGAGCGACCACTACCGTCAGCCCTCAGGTGCCAGCCAAACACAACACTTGGGCTCGCCTCACCCAGCTGCTTGTATACAGAGTGAGCCTGCGCTTGCTCGCTCTCCTTCTTTCTCTCTACCGGCTTTCTCCCTCCTGCCTTCTTCTCTGCAACCTCCGTCTTTCTTTTTCTCCTTTTTTCCTTTTTTTTTTTTCCTCCTAGCCACCTCACGCTTCTATTTATGACGGGGACGTTATTCTCCTCTGGCAATCAGCGGCTCCCGGGAACAATTACGGATGCGGACGACTCCTCACCTGTGCACTTAAGTGAGACTCGCCCACACCGCAAATCACCCTAGGAACCACTTCAGCCACACATCACCACACCCCCTCGTTAAGCTGCGAGTGCTGTGATTATTTATTTTAAAAATTGCCCTTTGACATGAGCTGTGGACCCGCTATACCACTAAAAGGAGGAGGAGGGCAAGGAGCATAATTGGCCAATGGGCCATTGTGAATGTCTCTGGCTAGTGAGGGAAGAATGTGACAATATGTGCTGCCATCAGCCAGGAGGCATCCTCCACTGACATGCCACCCTTGGTCCTATGACACAATGCTTCTACTGGCTTTCCTTAATGGTCTCTGAGATCATGTATACCAACTGGACCAGAGGGAGCCAGCCTAACCACAGCAGTATTGCTGTATTGTAATTTGAGACAATGTCAGTTTCCACCAGGCTGCTCTGGTTTGTGAATGGTTGACCAACAACCCAGATTCAGCAACATTTTTCTGCCTGCATATTCTCCTTTCCTAACCCCTATAGAGGAGTTTTTTTTTTCAGCATGAAAGGCCTACGACCAAGACCCCTACATTTGTGTTCACCTTTTCCAGGCCATGGAGGAAGCTTTTCTCTGGTCTGACCCTAACAAGAGAAGGGATGCTGTGGCTGAATAGAATTTTCTTTTCCTTTTCAGTTCTTTATGTATTGTATTGTACATTACAGGATAACATTTTTTTAGAAAAATTCTACATTTGTTGTTTATATAGTGTTTATTATGTAAAGAAGTAGCTGTGGGGTGGGGGGCATAAGTAGCATTACTCATTGTAATAATGGGTTTTAATAGTAGTGTTTTGAATTGATCTCAGCATAGTGTAAGGCTATGTTGTAGTTGTATGTGTTTTTAAGGGCTTTTGTGTGATGTCTGAAGGCAAAGTTTGGTTTTGGTATAAGATTACTTGGCTTTGAGTAGAGAGATTGGTTTTGACCTTGAAGTTTGAAGTTTAGGGAGTTGACTGTGCGGTTATGAAATTGTGTTGAGTGTTTAGGGAAATTAAGCTTATTTTCAAGAAATGTGTCTAAGCAGTTGAGAAAAAATGTAATACATTTCACATAGTGACATCAAAAGTATTTGAAAGAAATAACCAATGCATATATTTGAGTTAAACAATATTCTTGTAAAATAACCCAATTAAATATTCTTGATTGGCAGGATATAAGCTTCTCTAAATACTAGATGACATAAGATTATGCAATGAAAAATCTAATTTTTATGTAAGGTATGTATATGTATTTTGTTATTTTTGAGTACAAGAAATTACATTTTAATTTTACATATTTTCTGTTATGTTTATCATTGTGTACTGTCTTTAACAATTTAACTATTTTCCATGTAATTTGTGGGTTGCATCCCAATAGGCAGGACCACCATGACATATCTGAGCCGTCCCTCAGGCTAATTACAGTTTTTCTCAATTGCTAAAACACAATTTCTGAAACCTTGCTCCATTTTCTGAAATCATTAAATGCAAAACCTTATCTTCAAGCACTATTTACAAAACCTCTGACTCCTCTTGCAAAATGAAACTTTCGCCTAAAAACAGTTTTACCTGTGTTCAAAATCAAGCACTGCTCTCAAATCAAAAACAAAGTGATCAAAATGATATACACTATCAAGCAGTCAGTAAACAATACAACAAAAAACAGAAAACACATTGTTCAAAACATATAGTTCTCAGGGAGAAGCAAATTTTAATCTCAATGTTTTGGGCCATACAATTTGTTCATTGTACAGTAAACAGCATACAATGCACTGTACTACAGTATACAATACTAAAAGGGACAAAAATCAAAGGAGTAAATGTGATCAATTTGCTTCTTCTCGTCTTTGGGCTGGGTTAGGCCAGAGCACTTCGTCAACATCACAAGCAATATTGTCCCTCCTGAGGCAACGGGGGAAGAAGCCTCTTATGTGCCGTATCCAGCCCTGACATGATTCCTCACCTATATCACCACAAGCTAAATCCATGGCTTGCAGAAGACTTACTCTGGTGTAGGGTTGTCTATTATACACTTTCCAACTCCAAGAGGAGAAAAACTCCTCAATCGGATTCAGGAAAGGCGAGTATGGAGGGAGGTACAAGTTCATAAACTGCTCATTGATGTTAAACCATTCCCTTACCGGAGCAGCTCGGTGGAAACTGACATTGTCCCACACTATCACATAGGTGGGAATGGGATTCTCATTTAGCTCTTGACCCTGATGGTATTGAACCTGCAGCTCAAATAAAATCTCTCTTAGATTGGCAATAAATCTTAGAAGGTGCTGGGTGTTATATGGCCCGAGTGTAACATGGTGATGTAGAACACCATGGTTGCTAATAGCAGCACAGATGGTGACATTGCCACCTCGTTGACCAGGGACTTCAACAATGGCCCGCTGTCCAATGACGTTTCGGCCTTTCCGTCTCCTCTTTGTTAGATTGAAGCCTGCTTCATCTACAAAGATGAAGTCATGGGGCTGTCCAAGGATTCCAAGTCAAATATTGTCTGTGTAGAAATACAATATACTGCATTTAGAATTTTGTAAGTCATACAGAGACAGTGCTATACTGTAGAGTACAATTAAGCCTACTGTATGCACTTCTGATTCACATACATTGTATGTACTGAAGAGTAATGTCATTCACATAGTATGTGTTAGTACTGTAGAAAATCTGGATTACAGTAAATGTTTCTGAATGTACACTTACTTGCACATACTGAGCTCGCAGTTCTTTCACCCTTGGTGAGTTGCGCTCAAAGGGTACTTTGTATACTTGTTTCATTCGCATCCTGTTACGATGGAGGACACGGTCAATTGTGGAAATGCTCACACTGTTGATTCCCTGGAAGTGTGTGTTGTCTTGTATCACTCGTTCCTGGATTTCTCTGAGTCGTATTACATTATCTTGAAGGACCATGCCCACTATAACGGCCTTTTGCTCTTGAGTGAATAAAGCCGTCCTTCCACCTGCATGTGGCAGCCTCGCAATTCTACAAAAAGTAGATGTGCAGTTACAACAAATATTCATGCAGTACTATACATTGTGGTGGGTTGCCGGCATTTTACTCCGGCCCTCACCCCCAGGCCGCCAGGAGGAGCTCTCCCAAGAGCATATATGGGCCCCGAATTCCAGCAGGGCCTCATGGACTATGGAGTTTTTATACACAGCCCTGCTGGATACCTTGGGGGCCACTGGGAGTCGCTGTCAGGAAGCCAGTGGACTCATTTGTGCACCATGACCCGGAAGTTCGTCACAGGAAGTCTAAGTAAGATCTGCATATTGTGTTTTACCATGTAAAATGGTTTAAGGTATTGACAACAGACTGCACAATTAGCTAAATTAGCTAAATGAGGTCAGGCAACTGAGAACTTTCTTCAGCCAATGGGTTTTAGTGTTTTAGCAATTGAGAAAAACTGTAAACAGGCTGAGAAGACTCAGGAAGGGCAACGATTTGTTTAAGGAGTGTCTGTGAGTAGTGCTATGCTTTTTGTTGTTGATTTCATAATGGACAGGTTCACCGTTCAATTAGCATTCTGAAATTGGTGAGGAAGGGCATAGAGTGTAATTTAATTTAAGCACTGTGAGGGATGGCCGGCAGTTCAGAATGGCCGGGACGTTCCTGAAAGAAAAGAATGGAGGAAAGAAGCCTTTTCAGGGCACTACATCCCCCGGGACGCTAGGTGGCAGCTCCCCTGGACGGCAACGGTTCCCCGGATTCCCTCAAAGCATCCTGGGACGTGGAGTCCATTTGCTCAACCCTGTTGGGTGCCGTGGGTGCCGCCAAGGGGAGCTCACCAAGAACCTGGGAACTCTTACTGTTACGACAACCCGGAAGTACTTCGGAGTCACGAGGACGGAAGCCCACAGTACTTCCGGGCTACTTGAGGAAGGATGATGTGGCGTTTAATCCGGGAGGAACACTTCCGGGTCATGGACTATTTACAGGACTGGTGAAGACCCAGCAAAGGAGAGCCGGAGTTGGGTGGTAGTGTGACGGAGCTGCTGGGAGTGGAGGATTGATTATTGTATTTATTATTGTTGTTATTATTACTGTTACTGGAGAATTGTGGCGAGTGTGGTGCTTTGTGCACTGTATCTGAAGAAAGATATTAAAATTCTTCTTGGTGCTTTTTACAAGTGTGTCTTGGACATCTGTCTGGTGGGTTTCACGGGGCAAAAGCGACCCCTAGCGTCCACAGCATAAATCATTGGAATATTGTAATAATTTACTTATAGTAATGTGACTATACACAATAAAATAGTATAATATGCAGAGCATTAAGCTCAGCAATTAAAATATGTTTTCCCTTTTAAAAATTTCAGAATCCCAGCAAAATCTATTGTTTTCACTAGATTCAAAAAAACTGAACAACTGGTTATAATGCGTGTAATTTCTTTTGTTGTCTGGGATATGATAGTAGAAAATGTTTTAATCTATCACAGGCTACCTTTAAAAAAACACAACAGGCTGCTGTAGCATTTGATAATGCATAGGAAATGGCAAGCTGACAGATGTTTCCAGTTGAAACAATAATTGTGTTTTGCTTATTTACGTTATAATTATTACTAATACTCCATTCATCCATTATCCAACCTGCTATATCATAACTACAGGGTCACGGGGGTCTGCTGGAGCCAATCCCAGCCAACACAGGGTGCAAGGCAGGAAACAAACCCTGGGCAGGGTGCCAGCCCATCGCAGGGCATTACTAATACTCATCCATCTATTATCCAACGCGCTATATCCTAACTACAGGTGCTGGTCATAAAATTAGAATATCATGACAAAGTTGATTTATTTCAGTAATTCCATTCAAAAAGTGAAACTTGTATATTAGATTCATTCATTACACACAGACTAATGTATTTCAAATGTTTATTTCTTTTAATTTTGATGATTATAACTGACAACTAATGAAAGTCCTAAATTCAGTATCTCTTAACAAGCCTACATTTTTACAGAGAGTAGTAATGTTTCTATCGGTGTCACTGTAAGACCAGTCCTGCCATAGTATCACTGAATAAGGTGGATCGGGTAATAGTGCAACCACCAAACTTTTCATGACATTATCCACTGAGGTGACACATGAGGTGGACTTGTAATAACGAGTTTCCCCATGAATACATCTAAGACTGGTCTTAGGCAAAACATTACGGTGACACACCATAGCACTTATACACCTCTGATTTTAACGTGTCATAGATGGCATTCTGCTCCTTGGTAAGGTCATAATAAGCCCTCTGTGCTTCTCTCTTCAAGTAGGGTGCCAGAATATAAGCCATTTGGTGGTGCATTCAAAGATAAAAAAATAGGATTCTACATAATCCCCCTCAGTTAAGTGAGTCAACTGAGGAAGTAAAGACCAAGAAGTCTCCGCCTTTACCGCCGCTGCAGCCCGAGCTTCTGACTCCAGTTGGGTTTCTCCTACATGGATCTTGAGCTATTGCAACTCATTCATCATGGTGGTCAATACAGTGTTGAGGTCTTTTATAAGGCTCCTTTTATAAGACACCTAAAGTGCTCCAGGTGCTTGTTAACCCTATTTCCGGCAGTACTTGCGGGTGTAGCGGCAGTACTGCATCAAAGGGCTCAGCAGTTCTCCAAGTACTCCATGGGCCCCAACTGGGTTGAGCTTCCATGCTCTAAACCTGAGGTACCACTCCACTCCACTCCAGAGGGGCTGCCCTCTAGCACCCTGGGGGAGGTAATGCTCCAAAAATGCTTCTTCCCCCATTCCTTTCATGGTCGGGGCATCCTGGGCTGGTAAGAGCCCCGGCTGTCCCCAACAATGGTAAACCTCAGAAGAAAACTGTTGAAATTAATGGATGTGTTTTGATGAATTACTGTTTTACCTTAAAAATACTGAAACAATAAACATCAATTTATTTTTTATTTCACCTGTCTCTACATCATGTATGCAGTATGCGGAAACTTTAGTTTTCAGTTTATAATGACTTGCCGGAAACTGAAGCCATAGAGGTAAGTTGCAGTGTACCTGAGATAGTACCATACTAACACCATATTAAGACCAGACTACATGGTATTGCTCTGAGTATGCATTATTGTAAGATACATCAAAACAAGATCAAAGTTTAACTTATCCACAACTAGTCATTTTGTGGCCTGGTGTATACTGCCTGCATGATCATATGAGTGTCTGATTGTTAGTTAACAGCAATGCACTGGTATACTTTATTCAATTTCATGAAAATACTTAGAAACACTATATTAAATTGTCCATCCTCTGCCGTCATCAAATATTCTTGGAAACTCAACATTATAACAAAAAATGACTGTTATTGTATGACAGACTTCAGGATAATTATAAAAAATTATCATAATGGTAGATTTCCTAGATAATGCAGAGGATTGGTGAAATAACTTGTTGCCATATCCATAAACATTTTAATATTTGTCATCTGTTATGCACAAACTTTAGTCTAAATTTCCAAGTGTCTGAAGAATAAATAATTGTTCAATGTATAATGAAATCCTGATTTTTACACTATATAGCAAGACAAATTAAATTGGTTAATTTTAAATTTTATATACATCACTTATTATTTTCTGTGTCACTGACTTAAGTATGATGGACTTTACCGTATTATACTTAAGTCCAAAATCATGGCATACAGCGAATCCGGAAAGTATTCACAGCGCATCACTTTTTCACCATTTTGTTATGTTACAGCCATATTCCAAAATTGATTAAATTCATTTTTATGGGGTGTTGTGTGTAGAATTCTGAGGAAAAAAATGAATTTAATCCATTTTGGAATAAGGCCGTAACATAACAAAATGTGGAAAAAGTGATGCGCTGTGAATACTTTCCAGATGCACTGTATGCTTATGATAACCTGATTTCCTACAACTTGCTTTTCTTCATTGAACCTGGGACATCAATTGTCATGAACCAAGAATGGAAAAAGTGCAATGAGGACACATTACAACAAGAGTTGGTGCAAAATTACACAGTGCATTTTATTCACACAATAAAGTGTCCAAAAATAAGATAGTTTGGTGCTGAATCTTCCTCAATAAATAAATAAAGTAATTAATTAAATAAAAACAGTGTTCTTGGTGGATATTGCGGAGAATGGAGGTGATAAGTGAGGACTAAGCGAACCAAAGAAAATTTGGGGTGCCAACCAGGCTACCTAGTTTGCTGCAATCATCCAAAAAAACAATACAAAAATGTGATTTAACATAATAACTGCTTTTTAGCTTCAATGGCTTTCTAAATACTCAGCTTTCTCGAGCAAGTCTGATTTGGGAAGCTTGTGCATGTGGGACAAATTTCCGTTAACTGAGATGCCATTCTCCATGAACCCTCAGCTTTATATCATCCTGACCTTAAGGGGCCTGGCTAATTTGCCCTCCATGGGCAGCTTTTCTGAGGTATGGAAAAGAAAAGAGAACATACGGTTAGCTTTGGCACCCCGTCTTGTCCCAGCATCTCTCCTGGCCCAAACGTTTGCAGCTGAGATACATGACATGGTGTTCAGCTCCATTAATGACTTGGCTCAGCACGGCACCAAGTCTGGTGTCTAAGGGGTCATTCTGGAGAAAATAAAGCATAGAGAACGTGAGAGCTATTTTCAAGTCACAGAATGCAGCTTCTGCTTCAGGTCCCCATGCCACTGTGTTGGGCACCTTCTTCGTTAGATCTGTTAAAGGTTCCACCTCTAGAAGGACCGAGAGGTGTTGCAAGTGTTCTTCACAGGTGCTGGATATGGATGATGTTGTCAATATAGGGGGCACTATAGGCACTATGAGGACGCAGCAGTCAGTACACCATACACTGGAAAGTTGTGGGGCCCTGTGTAGCACAAAGAGTAAAATGCAGTATTTCCAGTTGCCACAAGGGGTGCTAAATGGTATCTTCTCCTTCACTGACTCTGTTAAGAGGATTTGGTAATAACCCTTCGTCATGTGAAGAGTGCACAGGTACTGGGCATGGCCCAGTACATTCCAAAAGGTTGTCTGCCCTTGGCATGGGATAAGCATTAAAATGGGAGACTTGATTAAATGTGGCAAATTTCGGGATCAGTACAATGGGTCTGGACCAGGGGCTTTGACTCTCCTCAATCACTCCCAGGTCTAGCATATATCTTATTTCCAGCTCCACCATGGCCTGTTTCACCACCAGAAAGCAGTAAGGCCATTCCCTTACTATTTGATGTCGTGGGCAATCAGAACCGTCCACCCCAGCCTGAGATTTACCACTACTCGCACTTTGGCTATGTTGGCAGCTAGTTCCTGCCCTTAGGTTTTATCTCATAATTAAGCTGTTCTGCATCTCCAGATACTGCAGGAGAAGCCACAGCACCTTGGTCAGCCCAGCCATGCCATGGCTTGAGGAGGTTTACATGACAAATATGCTCTGAGGAATTTCATTGGAGTATTAAAATATCCACAACCCATTTTTGCTCCTTGACCTCATAGGGGCTCTGCCAGTGAACTAGGAGCTGCGAGTGGAATGTGGTGACTACAGCCATTACTCAATATCCCAGGTGGAATTTTCACAGGCAGGTGCCTTGGTTGTACTGACTGTGCATAGTTTTGAAAAGCAGTCATGTAAGGCTGTGATTTAGTCAAGAATGTTATGGGAGGGAGGCGTTGTGTCGTCCTCCCAGACTCATCATATCAGATTCAATAGCACTCTTGGATGTCTTCATACAGGATTACAAATGGGACATTCCCATTGAGACTTGGGGTACTTCCCAGAAAGCAAAGACAACAAGAGGTAGGAGATTATCCCAGTCTCTCACATCTGCATGCAGCACCCCCCTCAATATCTGTTTTAGCATTTGATTAAAATGGTCTACTAAGCCATCAGTCCGAGGATGATTTTGAGGTGGCTGATGCGCAGCAGCTTGGCAACCTCCTTAAAGGTTCATGAAGTAGAGGGTGTCTCCTGGTCCATTAGGACCTCCTTGGGGATACTGATGTGCACAAAGACCCCTACAAATTCCACTTGAACAGGATGCTAGTTATCAATAGGGGAACAAGAGATGCAAGTTCCTTCTGGGGAAGCTGAGTTAATTGAAACTCCAGACAGAACCTGCAAAAACTAAGCATTTCTTCATGCACATTGGGCCATTGTTAATCCCAGGTGAGTCCCCAGCAGGTGGGTGAGTGCTTTGTCACAAACCTGTCAATAATAAAGGTGGAGAACTAACAAATGGGTTTGTGTTTTGCGTTGAGACTCAGCCACCTGATATAACAGGTCATTTAGTAGCACACAAATGGGGTTTGGGAGGCAACGAGGAGTCAGTCACTTGATTGTGTACAATGGTGTCTGCATAATTTAAAACTTCAGAGAGTCATCTTTCCCTTGCTCATTTTTTACAAGGGATGAGCATGGAGTGGAACTGGTGCTGCAGGAACGCTATAGAATCAGGAGTGGCACAAGTTGATGCAGCAGTGTCGGAGGGTTTATGTACCTGCATCTACCTCGGTCTCATCACTGACGCTGCTCACATCATACTGAGTCTCCCTGACCTTACCTGCTTGCTTGCATGGTGGGGTATCAACATGGGGAGGTTTGTCTCTGTCCATCTCGAGACTACAGCCTGGGGGCAGATGCCGGCCATCCTCTCCGACTTTTCTTTGTGGTCAGTATCTTCCCAGTATATGGAGGTTGTGGCACTACCATCACTTGCAGCTTTTGGATGTTTCCTTGGATGTGCACCCAACAGACAGTGGCAGGGTAGTGTCGGGCCTCTCAGTGTATACAGGTAAGGCGCTTGTTTTCCTTTATATTGCTCCAACAGGACAAAGCAGTAGATAACAATGGTGTTGTTGCTACCAGAGTCATACAGAGCTAGGACAGAGTGTCCATTGAGAGGGTACAATGTACAGTAAATTCAGAATATTTCATACTAGAAAACAGAACTAGAAAGGGACACCTGTTATTGCTAATGCTTTCTGCAACTGATACCAAATCCCTGGAATTACAAGGACACTACGTGAAAAAAAAGTATCTCTCTATCCCTCTATGCTAATAATATGGTGTTTGATATCATGATTCCATGCTTATCATTGCCTCTTGTTTTAAATCTGTTGGATTAATTTCTTAGAATCTCTGGGCTCAAACTTAACACAAGCATATAGGTTTTCTAGTAAATTGAACTGCATGTTAGATTAAACTAAATAGCTTATTGTCAATTGTAATACAACAGTGCATACTTTATGTCTAGTATTGTACAATTTTATTAAATTAGTATGATCTGTATCGTTTTTACGATACCATTTTGGAATTTATTTTGAGGTGGTGTAACCATGTTTTTTATGGTTGCTGGTCACCAGATATTCGGCATCATTGTGCCTGGCACACTATCTAAAATTATAATTCACATTACCATGTGTTCTATCTTTGAAATTTCTTGGATATGACCACGTTTATTTTTTTTAACCTTAATTTTTACTAGAGTTTTAATTTTTAATGCTTAGTTTAAAGGATGATTGCTATTTCAATTTTGAAAAGACCAATCTAATACTGATATTAAAGTTTTTGAGGAATGTTAGCTTCAACATAAGCACAGCATCCTGGAGTTAAGCTTACAAGAAAACATATAGATCTATCCAAACCTAATTACTGTAATAAGTTTGACATCATCAAACAAGATGCTAGTAAATAATTAGGTCATCAGTGGATATGAGAATTAATATTTCTATCATCCCCAAACTCCTATTACTTTACTTCATTTTTGCATTACTTTAGTATCCTTAAACGTGTTAACATGTCTAAAAAGTTAGATATAATTTAACCTCCTTAATTTAAAACACAAAAAGGTCACATAATTAAAAACATCCTTCTCTAGGGTCTAAAGTAGAGAGTGATATAGCATTAAGTAAATTACAGTTTTACTGATGATACTTGTGAATATTTCTTTCTCTGCATGTGACATTGTGGAAAGCAATGAAACCACAACTGCTTCATTAGCTATGAAAATGAAATTTTGTTCAAATTCCTCTTTTTATGCTTCAATTTGTGCTCCAGTCATTATCACAAATTTACTAGTAATCATGTTGTATGTTTGCTCAAAATCCTTAAAGACAGAAATTCTATTCTCTGCTGCTCCAATGAATGATATTCATATATTCTAGCTCTTTGTAATCTACACTGTATTTAATTAATGGAAGACACTTGAAATGTTGAGCTTTAAAGATTTGTATACTGATAATACGAATGAATCCTTTGAACAAATATGTATCAATGTATATTATTCAATTAATACACCATCCATCCATCCATTATCCAACCCGTTATATCCTAACACAGGGTCAAGGGAGTCTGCTGGAGCCACACCCAGCCAACACCGAGCACAAGGCAGGAAACAAACCCCAGGCAGGGCACCAGCCCACCGCAGCAATTAATACACTACTTTTTCGATGCATAAATCAGAAACTTTGTTCAACTTGATAACCTTCCATTAATTTCAAATTTGAACATGTACAATACCTAGTAATGATGCAGATTTCTGTAGTCTTCTGTAGACTTTATTTATTTCAGGATGTGCACCTATAAAAGATCTTATGCAATGATGAGGAAGGGATGTCTCAATTAAAATCTCAGATAAGGAGTGGGATTCAGCCCTTCATCATATTACCTTCTTCTTCAGCCCATGCTGAACTGTACACTCATTTATCTTGGATATAATAAATCTATGCTCCATCAGGAACAAAATCTAAATTATGAACAATGACATCAAGTACCACCCTTTACCATCCTCTGTAGTGTCAAGTTAAGCAAAATGACAACATTTATTAGCTAACTAGAAACATTACAACAAGCGAGCTTTTAAGGCAACTCAGGCCACTTCTTCAGGGAAGATGTAATGTAGGTAATAGGTTTTTGGGATGCCACATATTTTGGGGTAAAATATTAGCTTCTCTACTAGATAGTACAATAAGATTATGGAGTGAAAAATCTCCTGTACAACACTAGTATAGTGTTGACTTATAATACTCATCTGGATGAGTCTTAATCCAACCTTGCAAAGGGAAAGCAATATTTTATATTATTTAAAACTATAAAAAAAATATTGCAAACATTCCTTAATTTTGTTTCAAAATGTTTTCTTGGAACTACCTGACACTGTGGTCTCTGTTTCCATATCTTTCTGAATGTAGGAGTTTTCTTGAGTGTTGAATGTTATTAAAATATCAGTATTTGGAATGTTGTATGTTTTGACTGAACTGTGTTTATTTATCATAATGTATTCTAAAAGATCAATAAAACTTAAAAGATGGCAAACATGTGCACAGTATATTATTTTATTGAATATGCTCTATCTTTTACTTTGGTTTACATTTAATATACATGCACTTTTTACATAAATTACTCATAGGAATTGTATTTGTTCACATTATAGTCCATTATTTTAGTTAATATTTTAAAACTTTTACAGCATTTATCAGTAGTTGACAACACACTGGACATTGGGAATAACATAATTATTAACAGCAATAAAATTATTTTGTTTTCATATTATGGAAGCTCTTCATTCTTGTATTTGTAAAATAGAACATATATCTGCTTATGAAAAAAATAAATAATAAAGATATTATAATGTGCCTGTAAAATCAAGTTTCATTTAACAAGCTTTATTTTAAAATTATAATCACTGTTAAGTGTGAAATAAACAAAAAAACATTAAAAACCCCTTTCAGTGCATCAAAACTATTCAACTCTTAAATTTTATACCATTGCAATCTAGTTCATTTTTGCCTTTGCAAACATAGTCATGTCTCCTGCATGGCAAAGCCTAGAAATGTAACACTTATCACATCACACATAGTGTCCCGTTAAATTTATAGGAGTTTAGGAGCTGGACTAAATAATTAAATGAACATTTAAACAGAGAATCATTAAAACAGTGTCATCACATTTAAAGAAACAGATTTTTTTTCGTGATTGCAATATTTCATGTTTTCCCAAAAATATAAATCCAATAGGTGTTATGCAATACAATGCAATAAATCAATGTTCTTTGGGCAAATATGCATTTTAAAATAATGATGGCTGACTTAATTCTGAAAACATACTACAGTATGTGATTGAGAATTTGAAACAACTGGTCCATTTCTCTTTATTCTCTGCAAAATATATTTTACTAAAATTTAGCTTCTTTCTGATGTCTTGAGAAAATGTTTAAAATTTTGGATTGATGTTAACTTTAGTTTCTCTAAAACTTCCAGATTCAGATCCCCTCCCATCAAGCCCCTTGAAAACCGATGACCATATTATTTCAAACTAATATTACCATGATTCCATTAAATTCCTGGTAAAATTTCATCAATACAACTTGTTACTAAAAATGAATTAGTAAAATTTAAATAGAAAAATTATACACTAAAAATCTTTGAATTTAAAACTCTCTACTCTGCAATAGTGCACATGGAATTGGATCATACCAGTTGCTTTAATTCCTTTTTGCAGAGTAATATTTTCTGTCAAAGAAATCAAATACAGAGACAACACAGACGCTTTTACACAAAGGTTAATATGCAGTCAGTATATAATTAACACTGCTAATCTGCAGTTCTTACAGTCCAGGACAGGGGCACTGCTGGTAAGTAAAGAATCACAATGACACATTTTACAAGCTGTGGAACAGCTGATTTAAAGCGTGCAAATAATAATAAAATAGCATTTCAATCCTTAGGTTATTAATTAAAGTTTTTTTTTTTTTTTTTTTTTTTGACCATGAACATTCACAGTTAGTAGACATCTTAATATTGGACTATACTTAACATCCAGAGACAAAATTTAATACAAAACTGAATTAAACAAAAATATACATGTGTATGATATTTTTAGTATAAAATGAAATCTCACGATCTTGAAAGACCTAATATACTCTTCAGCTATAGATCTGGTTAATTTTGCAACGAGCTGATTCATCCATTTAAATAGATTACAGAGATTAATCATAAGGATTTCATACAGTACAAATCAATGTACTTGGGGAACCTATTCAGTTAAAATCAGAACAATGAAACAAAAGTAATATGCAAAACTTTTGAAAATACATTTATATATTAACACTTTTCAGCATTGCAGAAATGATTTTAACTGTAGTAGATTTTGTTCAAATAACATATTAACTGTTATTAACAATTATTACTTTTTCACTTCCACTTGATATTTTGCAGAGAAAAAGTTATTAATTGTCCATGCACATTTAATTAGCCTTTCATAAAAGCAGCACATTGTTACCCAAAGTAAAAAAAAAAAATCCATACATAATTATAAAAATTCTTGATAATAATTTAACATTCAGGGCTCAAACTCACCATTATAAACAAAATAATTGACCAGAGTGTGGTGGTGTGGTTGGTGGTGCTGTTAAGGGCCAGGATTGTGCAGTTCTACTAACTACCACATGTATTATAGGAAAGTTACATTGGTTGGTCATATTTTAAAATGGAAATACTGCAGCAGAGCACTGTTGCATTTCTGTACTAATAATCTTATACCTGTACAGGTAAATAAAAGCAGTTAAGTGTATATCCATATGCCTCTCAGATAATATCTATCAGCACTGAATTTTTCAGGGTTCGCTTCACTATAAATATAAATAAAAAATTATATTATACAATTTCTTATAATTTATAGTTCTGTTTCTTTATATGTTATATTATTCAGACTAAATTTAAAATACTCCTTACCTTTATACATTAAATGGTTTATATTCACAAGTTCTGTACATTTAGGGGGATTATGAAGTAGAAAAAAAAAAAAACAGGTAAACAACAGGTAAAAAAAAAAAAAACTACCTCTCTGCTCTTGTCCTTTACAATTTACCTGATGGAACTATGAATTCATATGATTTCAGAACCTTGCCGTTATGGAATGTCTTTCCTTAAGTCCTTTGACCTAAAACTCGTCATCCAGTATGACAATGATCCTAACCTGCAGTACATGTGCCATGCAGTGGGTTAAAACTAAGAAAAGTAATGTTTTGGAATGACTGAGTCATAATCCAGATTTCAACCCAAAAGAAATATTACAGAAAGGTCTGAAGTAGACTCTTCATGCACGACAGTGAAGAAATCTAGAGCAGATAAAGTTCTCTCTCGAAGCAGAGGCTGATTAGTAATTATTGTAAATGTTTAGTTGCTCTTATAATGTAGTTGCTGAAGAATCTACAATATTTATTTTTGCATGTGTACCCATAATTCACAACATAATCATTAAATATTGGAGTTTTTGTTTAATAATTTAAAAGAAATTGTTTACATGCCTTCAAGTAGTATTGTGTCTACAAGTGACAATAATATTAAATGTAATTTAAAATAAAAATGAAATGTCTTGATTCTGTAAGTAGTCACAGATGTATCATCTTTCATTGTGTGTCCTTTAAATGGCACTTACACAGTGCTTTCATTTATATTTTATAAAATGTCTATAAAAGACTTCACTCATGACTTTATACATTAGAGCAAATATAAATTGCATACAAATCAGTGAATGAAGCAGTGAGCAGGAATACATCTGTATTATCATTTCAAAAATATAAAGAATGCTGAACCACTAAGACAAAGACTGACCATCAAAACAAGAAGAACCCCGTGAGCACCCTGACTGAGCCTCAAAGTTCAATGATAAAACAAATACAGGTCAGCACCCATGTAACACCATTTCTACCATAAAGGATCATGGTATTTGCTTCATTTGCCAGAATTTGGTAAAAGTAACAATCTAAGAAGCCAAATACTGGTCTGACCAAGTCCTTCAGGAAATCCTGAATTAGTCTGCAAAAAACTGAGTCAAACCCTGTCCATATTCCAAAATGACAATGGTTCCAAGAATGTGTTCATAATAACACTGTTTCTGTTTATTTGAAACAAGAACAGGAGAGACCTTGGCTTTCCCAGGTCTCAGTACCATGCAAACATCTGTAAATAGACTTGAGTATCAAAGTTCTTTAACATTGCCCTTCAAACTAGAATTAATCTACAAAGAGCAAGAATAATAAAATCCCATTCATACAGACACAACTAAGACAACCTAATGCAGTAAGGAGTTTTTACTAAGTGTTAATTCAATTGACTGAATACTTAAAGAAAAGAAGACATTTCAGTTTTTCAGAATTATTCTTGCACAATAAAATACTTTGCCTTACTTAAATTATTGTTTACTTTATGATGCGTGACTCAAGTAATCAGTTGTAGACATTGAAAATTAAGGCAGTAAGGAAGTACTTACTTTCTGAAAGCACTATAAATGATTATAATACAATAATAAAGGATGTATACTTTACTTCCAGAGGTAAAGTTGTCATAGCTTTTATATCATTTTTGCCCTAAACTAATTAAAATTCAAGTGCAGTCAAGGTATTTAACAGTTGATTAATAAAGCTGTGGTGATATGAGACAGTTAAAATCTGCACAGTCACTTAGATTATACCCATAATTAACTCCAATTGTATTTCTTGCAAAAGGTGACAACATGCATCACTTAAAATCCATTTATGGCAATAATTTTTTTCCCCAGTCTAGTAATTTTAAACAAATAACTGAATAATTATTTAAATACAGTTCATAGCTAGTAGAAACACAGACATTGATGGTGAACAATGAAACAAAGATGAAACAAAGAATGTATAATTTATGGTATCACATAAACATTAAAAATATTTTACAAGTATATATAGTTCATAATTAATGCTTCTTTGTTTAAATTACCAGAAGAAAAAAAAACATACGAAATATTTTCACCAACTGATGTAAGAGATCATTCATCACCTGTTAAACTGGCCTGATAGTGAAGTCTTCCACAAAGATCTAAAATGTTACCTTAGTGAGCAAACTGCACACCATGACCAGTCTTTCCACCTCCCCCATCCCAACCACAAATCCAAGTTCAAAGCTTTTTTTGTCAGCACAGCCTCACACTGGCAGTATGACAGCTTCTGTGTTAACATTTTATTTGACAATCCATAGAAAAAATAGCATTTGCACACTGAGGAGCAAAGCAGTAGCAGAAGTCTTGTAAAGGAAAGTGTAAACTGCTAAACATATAACTGAGCAGGCGCAAAAAAATTTTGTTGAGCTGGATACCAGATGGTTAAGTTCCCCTATTGATGTTTGTAATACATTACTCAGTCCTTCCTTCTTTTTCACACACTCTCTCTCTCTTTCACCCATGCTCTCTCACTCAGTCGTCGTCAGATCAGATGGAGGTTTCAAGTGAAAAAGTGAACTGAAAGAGAAAAGAAAAGAAAAAAAAACAGAAATTAAAAAGTCATTTCTCACAAAAACGAGGATTATTAAAAAAAATACTTAAATTCTAAATCAAACAAAACTTTGAGCAACTGAACCAGGACACCTATGATGAGAACATGCATAGGGACATTATAATTACAACTTCATCCAACTAAAACTATTTGGATGACAGAAGGTATAATTTATTCAACCAAGAAAATAATATTCCAGCTTCAGGTTATGCAACGATAAACCTTGATATGCACTGAGGGTGTGAAATTTGCAAAATGTAAAAAAATAAGTCTCTACTTATCAACATCAAGAATGCAGCATAACAATTAAAACAACATTTATCAACATGTTCAACTGAATGGGATAGCAACCCATCCTAGCAACACTCTGCATTAAAGACCGACTCAGGTATATATCCCCACTCACAGTTGCATAAGGTCAGTATAGAATTAATAATTAATCTAATGTGCAGTTTTTTTTTGTAGTTGTAGGAAAACATGAGTACACTGAGAAACAGGCAAAGGGGAAGACATAGAAACGCCACACAAGTTACAAAGGTGCAAGATTTGAGCCCAAGACGATGGATGCATGAAATGAATCAATTATTTCAAAGTAATATAAGTCTATAGTATAACCAAAACAATTTATGCAATCACTGTGACTTTAAAGCAGTTAACAAAAAATAATATTAG
This sequence comes from Polypterus bichir lapradei, assembly GCA_026402145.1. Taxonomy (NCBI): domain Eukaryota; kingdom Metazoa; phylum Chordata; class Cladistia; order Polypteriformes; family Polypteridae; genus Polypterus; species Polypterus bichir. The sequence goes on from JANRMT010062805.1 coordinate 1,165,061, forward strand.
TAAAAATGTACAATATACACAAAATATCTTTCTAAATTTGCAATTATTAAATGTCATCTTTTGAATTATATTCATGCATTATTAAATGCATTTAACTCAACTCAGGGTTACATGGGCTGCAGTCTGTCTTGGCAGCACCCAGTACAAGGCAGTAACCAAACTTGCATACTGTTACCTGTCCATCACAGAGTGCACTGCAAAATATTGGGCCAATTCAGATTCAAGCACTAATCTAACATTTCTCATATTTAGCATGTTGAAGGAAAACTTAACTCTGACGACGGAAAATGTGCATATTCTACTCTGGCCGTATCTGAATCAGGATCTGAGCCCAGAATTCGGCAATGTTGAGGCAGTGTTGTCTCAGGGATTCATTGTATATATTTTTCATAAGATTTACAAGCATGTGTAAAATGTTTGACCGTTCACACAGCCAGAAGAGTTATGAAAAAAAAAAAAATTACTGTTGTTGAGGAAAATCTACTTATAACTGCCTAACTGCTTAACTATGACTGTAACGGTACATTTAAAGTGATGATGGGGTCATATATAACATTTAACTTTATATTTTCTTCTCTGATAACAGGTCACATATAAGAAATTTTATTTCTGTGACTCAGATATTTACTTAAGACTTTCAATATAGTTAACTAATTTGGGACTTTAATATTTGCTGGCATAACAGATGTTACTAGAATGTACCATTTATATGTGTGAGATCTGGAGTGAATTTAAATATGTTTAAATGTTTTAGTTAAATTAAAAGACATGTAGGTTAGGAGCATTGGCAATCCTAAATTGTCCCTAGTGTGTGCGTGTGTGTGTGTGTGCGTGCGCACGTGCCCCCTTTGGTGGGCTGGCACCCTGCCAGGGATGTACTCCTACCTTGCGCCCTGTGCTGGTTGGGATTGGCTCCAGCAGACCTCTGACCCTGTGTTAGAATATAGCTGTTTGGATAATGACTGACTGACTGACATCTAGAAACTGTGTGAAAAATAACCAAGTGCATCAAGGGTATGTGTCTAATACATTAAAGTAATTAAATCTCTGCAGCCCTGAGAAGACAAGGCCTATTAAGCTTATTTTTTACGAATAAACCATGTGACTCATGCATTGGAGACATCATTGAAAATTAAGGTAAAGTTCATTCAAGGTGTAAGCTACATCTACACCCAAAAGGTCATGAGAATCTGGAACAAATATATATATTCAGAATAAGTTTCATTCTTGGGAGTTTCCTATAAATAACATAACTTAAAATTCTTAAGCCTGCTCAGTCAAATTAAGGTCATTGGGAAGCCATGGCCTATGGTGACAGAATCAGACACAAGGCAGGAAAAAGACCTGAACAGGGGACCAGCCTATTATAGCTTATTTGTGCTACTTACACACACACATGCAAGACCAATTTAGAATTGTCAAACAACCAAACATAATACCTTAGGAATAGTGAAAAAATAAACAAAAATTAATAAATAAAAGCACTCACACCAACACACAGACACAAGGAGAATGCACAAACTACACATGGATAGAAGGCATGTGCAAGATTTAAATCCAAGACACCATCAGTGTTATTCATTTTGCCACACATGTATGCTAATTTAAATCTATATTAGCTGTTAAAACTTTTCTGCAGCACAGAATCAACAAATACAAAATAGAAATATTTTAAAGGTAGGGACAGCAGGTTTCAACTTACTAAATATTATTCCTATAATGATTGCACATATTGCTCCAGATATTATCATCATCTAAAAAAAAAAAAAAAAAAAAAAAAAACAGAGTTGTGTTAGAATCCAGCAGAGTTTATAGTTTCATTTTTTCCTGCTGTATGAACTGTTTTTTGACCATTGTTTAACATTAATTTCATATGTATTTTTTACAGTTTCTGTTTTTACTTTCCTTTTATGTAGTTTGGTTGTGAAAACTGGATCCTTACCTTACAGTTTTTCCACCAGTATTTGCTCTTCAGCTTAGCAGCACTGCTCTCAAACTGAGAGGCGCCAGCCTCAAGTGCATTTGCACGTTCATCCAGTTCAGAAAGCCTCTGGTCCCTCTCCAGTACTTTTTCCACATTCACTCGCATGATGTCCACAACCTATGCAAGAGTAAACGGGAAGAGCAGGATTACAGAATTAAGCCTACTGATAAAACTGTTTAGTAAAGAGAGACTAAGGTAGGTTTAAATAAGATTCAGTCTCAAGGTTTACTGAAATAATTCCTAAGGGCTCAGCCTGTCTTCAAATACAGGAAACCAAATAGATTTTCCAGAATTTTTAAGACACATTTTTAAGTCTAGGTGCCAAAATAGTGCTATGTATGTCAACCCATACAATCTTACCTCTTCGACCTGTGCTTGACTCTGTTGCAGCCTCCTGTTGCTGCTTGTATTTGGAGGTCCAGGAGGTCCCCCACCTGGTGCCCCATCTTGGCCCTCATTAGCTTCACCAGGGGCACCAGGAGCTGCAGGAGCAGACCTGAAAACATAAATGTTGTTTATTTGTTTTAATTTAAAAATTCTACAGTATATTATAATTCATTACCTAAAAGCAAAACAAGAAAAAATACAGGTGATAAATACTTGGTACTTTCATTATGTGGAATGGCAAGTGCAAATATGCCCAGTGTCTGTATGTTTGCATAGAAGCTTTATGTACAGAACTCCTAGAATATGTTACATGTCCCAATGACATGGTAATGAAATAATGGTATAGAAAAAAATGAATGAATGTATGAATTAATTCTGATCTACTGTATGATTTTTCTTCAAAAAACAGTATACCACATTAGTCTAGATTTTTTTTAAATAAAAATAGATTAGTTAAAGTGTTTCAGTTTTAAGAAATTGACAGATAAACATTTACTGTCTGAATGCAAAACTAAAGACAAAAAAGTATGCAACACTTTTGTTTTAAACCTTGATTGACATTTGTCAGACATTCAACTAAAGGGCAGTTTCTGTTTTTAATATTGGTATTTTTATTTTCAGCTAACACATCAAATAATCTCAAAAAAATATCTTCTTCCTCTTTCAGCTGCTCCCTTTAGGGATCGCCACAGCGGATCATCTTCTTTCATATCTTTCTGTCCTCTGCAACTTGTTCTTTTACACCCATCACCTGCATGTCCTCTCTCACCACATCCATAAACCTTCGCTTAGGCCTTCCTCCTTTCCTCTTCCCTGGCAGTTCTATCCTTAGCATTCTTCTCCCAATATACCCAGCATCTCTCCTCTGCACATGTCCAAACCAATTCAATCTCGCCTCTCTGACTTTGTCTCCCAACCGTCCAACTTGAGCTGACCCTCTAATGTACTCATTTCTAATCCTGTTCATCTTCATCACACCCAATGCAAATCTTAGCATCTTTAACTCTGCCACCTCCAGCTCTGTCTCCTGGTTTCTGGTCAGTGACACAGTCTCCAACCCATATAACATACCTGGTCTCACTACCGTCCTGTAGACCTTCCCTTTCACTCTTGCTGATACCCGTCTGTCACAAATTACTCCTGACACTCATTCCACTCTGCCTGCACTCTCTTTTTCACCTCTCTTCCACAATCCCCATTACTCTGCACTGTTGATCCCAAGTATTTAAACTCATCCACCATTGCCAATTCTACTCCCTGCTTCCTCACAATTCGACCGACCTCCCTCTAACTTACACACATGTATTCTGTCTTGTTCCTACTGACCTTCATTCCTTTCCTCTCTAGAACATATCTCCACCTCTCCAGGGTCTCCTCAACCTGCTCTCTACTATCGCTACAGATCACAATGTCATCAGCAAACATCATAGTTCACAGGGACTCCTGTCTAATCTCGTCTGTCAACCTGTCCATCACCATTGCAAATAAGAAAGGGCTTAGAGCCGATCCCTGATGTAATCCCACCTCCAACTTGAATGCATCCGTCACTCCTACTGCAGACCTCACCACTGTCACACTTCCCTCGTACATATCCTGTACAACTGTTAAATACTTCTCTGCCACTCCCGACTTTCTCATACAGTACCACAGCTCCTCTCGAGGCACCCTGTCATATGCTTTCTCCAGGTCCACAGACACAGTGCAACTCCTTCTGGCCTTCTCTAAACTTCTCCATCAACATCCTCAGAGCAAACATTGCATCTGTGGTGCTCTTTCTTGGCATGAAACCATACTGCTGCTAGTAATCATCACCTCACTTCTTAACCTAGCTTCCACTACTCTTTCCCATAACTTCATGCTGTGGCTCATCAATTTTATTCCCCTGTAGTTACTGCAGTCCTGCACATCCCCCTTATTCTTAAATATCGGCACCAGTACATTTCTTCTCCACTTCTCAGGCATCCTCTCACTTTCCAAGATTCCATTAAACAATATGGTTAAAAACACCACTGCCATCTCTCCTAAACACCTCCATGCTTCCACAGGTATGTCATCTGGACCAACGGCCTTTCCATTTTTCATCCTCTTCATAGCTGTCCTTATTTCCTCCTTGCTAATCCGTTGCACTTCCTGATTCACTATCTCCACATCATTCAACCTCTTCTCTCTCTCTCGTTCTCTTCATTCATCAGCCTCTCAAAGTACTCTTTCCATCTGCTCAACACACTCTCCTCGCTTGTGAGTATGTTTCCATCTTTATCCTTTATCACCCTAACCTGCTGCACATCTTTCCCAGCTCGGTTCCTCTGTCTAGCCAATCGGTACAGGTCCTTTTCTCCCTCCTTATTGTCCAACCTGTCATACAACTCATCATACGCCTTTTCTTTAGCCTTCACCACCTCTCTATTCACCTTGTGCCTTATCTCCTTGTACTCTTGTCTACTTTCTGCATCTCTCTGACTCTCCCATTTCTTCTTTGACATCCTCTTCCTCTGTATACTCTCCTATACTTCCCCATTCCACCACCAGGTTTCCTTTTCCTCCTTCCTCTGTTCAGATGTCACGCCAAGCACCCTTCTTGCTGTCACCCTTACTACATCTGCTGTAGTTTCCCAGCTGTCTGGTAACTCTTCACTGCCACCCAGTGCCTGTCTCACCTCCTCCCTAAACTCAGCCTTGCAGTCTTCCTTTTTCAACTTCCACCATTTGATCCTTGGCTCTGCCCTCACTCTCTTCCTCTTTTTGATTTCCAACATCATCCTACAGACCACCATCCTATGCTGCTTAACTACACTTTCCCCTGCCACCACTTTGCAGTCTTCAATCTCCTTCAGATCAACTCTTTTGCATAGGATGTAATCCACCTGTGTGCATCTTCCTCCACTCTTGTACGTAACCGTATGTTCCTCCCTCTTCTTAAAATACGTATTCACCACAGCCATGTCCATCCTTTCGGCAAAATCCAATATCCTTTGATCTTCTTCATTCCTCTCCTTGACACCATACCTACCCATCACCTCCTTGTCTCCACTGTTCCCTTCACCAACATGCCCATTGAAATCCACTCCAATCACCACTTTCTGTCCCTTGGGTACATTGTTCATCACTTCATCCAACTCACTCCAAAAATCTTCTTTCTCATCCATTGCACACCCAACTTGCAGTGCAAATGCTCTAACCACATTCATCATCACACCTCCAATTTCCAGCTTCATAATCATTACTCTGTCTGACACTCTTTTCACCTCCAAAACACTCTTGACATATTGACATACTGTTCCTTCAGAATAACCCCTACTCCATTTTTTCTCCCATCTACACCATGATAGAACACAGAATCCACCTCCGAACCACCTGGCCTTACTCCCCTTCCATTTAGTCTCTTGCATGCACAATATATCAACCTTCCTTCTCTCCATCGTATCTGCTAACTCTCTCCCCTTACCAGTCATACTGCCAACATTCAAAGTTCCTACCCTCAGTTCCACTCTCTTTACTTTCCTCCTCTCCTCCTGCCTCCGGACACGTCTCCCCCCTCTTCTTCTCCTTTTTCTTCTTAGGCCAACAGTAGCCCAATTTTCGCCAGCACTCTGTTGGCTAACAGTACTGGTGGCGGTCGTTGTCTTAAAAAAATATACCAGCAAAAAAAAATGTTGTACAAACACTATGCAGTTTTCATACAAATGTTAGATTGAAAGGAAATCAAATAGAGTTTCCAGCATTTTTAAGACACAATCTTAAGTCTAGGTACCTAAACAGTACTATGTATGTCAACTGTTGGAATATAGAAGTAAAATATTGCTTATTTTATCTACACAATTTCCTTTTTGTCTAGCTGCTTATCTTGGGAAAGGTTGTGGGAATGCTCGAACCTAACCCACCAAGCATTGGAAACAAGGCAGGAACAATCACTACATGTGACACCATGTCCATCGCTTGTTGAACGCAAACACAGACATTAGGGCCAATTTAACAACACCAATATTCCAAACCTGCTGTAAGTAACTAATTTTTATTTTAGAAAAGACAGACATGCCAGTGTGGAAAGTTAAGAGCTGCTATGCGATTGTGTGTCTTCATTGTGTGCTGTATGCTCCATAAGAAAAACAGGCAATGGTGGACTGGATGAAAGCTGGATGTATTATTCCACCAAAACCCTGAAGCCAAGAATGTGTAACTCTCTCCCTAGAGAGAAAAAGGGGATGGATCTTAAGCAGGGAAAGCAAAAGGTTGAAAGATTTTCTGACCACTAAACAACAAATAAGAGACATTCAAAAAGAACTTATGGCACCCTACTGTCCACTAATAAAGTAGGTAATATGGGTGCTGCCTTGGTGTTCTCACAGTTTAAGAAGAGCACAAGGTTACTTGGACATACATGAACATTAGAGGTAATGTTAGTGTCCTTACCTATGGTACAAAATTATGGCTCCCTCTGATCCCTAAGTCATTGTGAGCCTTTGCTAAGAAAAGGTTCATACCCACTGCAATATTAGTGATATACTGAGTTTATCCTTGGTTTATAAATTAAGGCAGGTGGGAAGAATGTCATGATTGAGTTTGTGACCACTGAATGCATCTGTTATTATAACAGAAAATATTCAGTGGAAAGAAATCTGAGGGGCAGAAGTGAAGGAGATTAAACCAAAAATGAGAAAACATGCAAGTGCTTGGCAATCAAATTTTAAACTGTGATTTAGCAAAACCAAAATTAGAAATTCAGTAAAGTTCAAAAATCTGTAATTCTTAACTTTCCTAAATTCACTTTTATTTCTTTTACATATGAAGCAAATAACTTCCCTTTTATTTTATGTTATGTAATGAACTAAGAACTAACAATTGTAAGTATTCTACAGCTATGTTTAAAAGGATAATATTTTCTGCCTTTTCGAGTGTGTACAGGTTGAAATAATCAACATATAGATTTTTATGTTATGTAATTCCATTAAATATGTGCACTTCTTTGTTATTAAGTGGGTAATTTGTTTCACAATCTAGTTACTTTAGAATTCAATTTTTTTTTTTTCATTTTTCCTTAAGGTTTTTTTTTTTCCCTGAAATAATGTTAACTTAATATCCTCTTGTTTTGTTGGCTCTGGCAATCTCATTAATTTCATTTGTCTTAAATATAGATATGTTTATTTATATTACAACCTAATTTTGACTGCTTGTTTAAATTCAGTATACCTTGGAACATTTTATGATCTATCAGTTGTCACACATGCGTGTGAAAGGATTGTGTCAAAGGATTTGCTCAATTAAGGTTTGTAATAACCCACCATGACAGGAGGGGGAGCTGTCACTAACATTCTCTTTTTTTCTCTCTCTCTTTAGTGCTGAGAAACACTGGCACTTAGCCTTCCCCTTCCAGTTAATCAGCTATAAGAAACACTGGCTGTCTGGAAAGAGTTGTCTTTTTCTAAAAAGAGCAACCCACCAGACGGAGCTCCTGTAATATACCCTAAATTCTGCGGCTAGAGTTGTATCTATTTTTGTTAAGCATTGTGCCTAAGGTCAAGAAGTATAGTGCCAAGTCAGACAATTCAATTAATTACACTGGATGACCCAATTGGCATCCCACCTTTTACCATTGCACGACCTGTCATTGCTGCACCCAACCACACAGTGTTGATATAAAATTCTGCTGTGGGTTGGATGCTTCTTTAGGTGGTCCTAAATCATATGATTGTATGTGACACAAGGACAGGGAGTAATATAGTACTAAAAGATGGGAAAGTTTGTGAACCAGTCCATCAGAAAGACAGAAAAACTTGAAATTAGAGTATTCAGGCAGCATAATTTTATTTTCCTTTGTTTTACTTTGTTATATTGTTCTTCTTATGGTCACTGATCCTTTTTTGATTATTAATAAACAGACAATTTTATAAAAGCTGGTCTCTTTGGTATCATTATAGATGAAGAGGGTCCCTACAGAATGTGAGCGCAGGTTCTTTTTTCTTTTATAAAGTATATTTTCTTATGCTTAATTAGATTTTTAAATTATGTGTTAGTAGTGTAAGCTATAGATTTGCTAAGAATAAAGTGAAATGAGTTGAAGTGAATTAGACTGATAATATCTGAACTTCACATGGGTGAGTTAAAACTGACAGGTGAATTGCTCTTTGAATGTACATTCTTCCAGCAGAACCTTCTTAAATCTACCGCTTACAGTTGGAAGACATGTCTTCTGTCTTTCTTCAGATACTGATCAAATATTTCTGCCTATGGAGCATTACAGTGGCAGAATGAGTACCGTCATTTGTATGGTGCCTCAGTTTCTGTCTGTGCTTGTTCTCCTTGTATTAGTAAAGGGTTTCCCTGGGTACTTTGTTCCTCTCCTGCACAAACATAAAGCTTTTTTTTATTTAAATTTCCATTCTATTTTGAATATCACCCCAAGACATTTCACAAGCATGGAGGCATTGCACAATTATTAATTTATTTATTTTAGAGTGGGTAAAAGCTCAAGGTCACTCAATTGGAAATGGAAAAATTGTACTTCATTGCAAAACAGATGAATGTTATTGTAAAGGTAATAATAATTTTATAAGCTGCATTATTATATTAGAATGTGTCACTGTATATATTAGTGAGTGATAGACAAAAAGTGTAAATATTACTAAATGGGCAATACTAAGTATATGAAAATAAGAGGCTTTCCAGGAGACAATTAACAACTTAGTATGCTTGAGATTTTTTATTAATTATTGGACATGTTTGGCTGACTTTATCCATAGCTAGTATGACTGCTAAGGAACAAGGGTATAATTCACTGTGAATGGGTCATAATTGTTGGTGCAAATTTACTGAGAGGTCTGGTAACCAAAACAGTTTAATTTGTTATGATTTGCAAGCAAGTATGAATAGCATCATCATGATGTTCTGCAAAACAGTGAAACCCCAATCAGAAATGTCAGAAACTTTGAGTTCTAAGAAATTAACAATAGTTGTGTCTCATTCATCTTTGCTTATGGTGGTATTCTGTTTCATAGTCCCAGGTGCAGAATATCTACTTGTTCCTGTACTTATGAAAACAAGATATCACTGAGGTGGCACTGCAGAATATTCCTACCAAAACTGCTGAATAAAATGCTTTTTGATTGTTATTGCTTGTTGTCCTTTCTGCTGCATTGCTGTTCTCTGTTATATGTTTAATACTTTGTGTGTTTATGTTTGTTCTTCCTTTTTTCAGATTTTTCAATAATTATAAAAAAAAAATAATTAAATGGGAAGCATAGCTCTGTTTGGTTGTCAGATTAGTGGAAATAAATGTTCAGACTTAAACAGTCATGTGGAATAAAAGACTTATGCAGCATGACATGTAAGAATTCTGACGTAAATATTGCAAATGCCAACCCTACATGATTAAAAATGGTCTACTGATATCTCTACAGAGAACAAGGCATAGGTGTCATGCTGCATAAGCAATATATGTCACCTGACTTTCCAAGTCTGAGCATTTATTTCTGCCAATTTCACAGCTGAGAATTTTTATATTATCAAATAAATAATTCCACAACATTTTCTTGAGAAATGGATCAGTGAATGTGCTCCATAATTATAAACATCTGTTTAGCCTTAACCACCTGATTTCAAAGCTGAACGGTTTATGAATGTTGATCATTATAATATGAAGTGTGTTGCATTGTTATTAGTCTGGCTGCAGTTATTCCCACACAAGGCATGTTAATTATTAATTAAGAGTACTTAATGACAATATCCACTCCATTTTTCTTAGCATTTATTTACTAACAACAGTAGAGTTCTAGAGCATGACAACGCAATTTGCAGTGTATTGATGGCTATAAAAGTGCTGCTGTTTATATATCTTGGCCTTTATCATTCAATATATGTGAACCCTGAATAGCAACTATGCTTTTTTTTTGGAGCAATGCCTGAGATAGCATTTTCTGCTACCTTCAGAATTGATTGACTTCCTTAGAAAAATGGTACCGCATTACTCCTGAAAAACTGCAGATGTTAGCAGATTGTATGCCATGATGCATTCCAACTGTGCTGATCACACTTGGTGACTCAGACTGCTGTTTCATGTGACGCGGGTGTTTGCACTTTTTGGCACAATTAGGTTCATTTGACTATTGTAGAAGCTGTTTTTTTTTTTTCATTAAAAATAAAGCAATATATTGTTTTATTAAAATAGTGTAACCAATATTCAAAGCCAAGACAAGAAAATATTTTGTTTAAATCCTGCATTAATCTATAAACAGCGCACTTCGGAAATTCTTGTTATTAAAATTTATGTATATATCTGTTAATAATAGACTTATTTTAAATCATGATAAAATAATAACCCTTAAACACACACACACACAGACACACTAAAAAACAATCTTTCAATGACCCAAAATTGGACAATTCTCAATACATATGCTTTCCTTTTTGGGGGTTTCTGCAGTTTTCACGTTACAGCAGGTATTTAATTAATTTACTTTGAAAAATTAAAAAAAAAAAAGCAAAAATGTCAAAGAGTTTAATTAAAGGGAGGTATAGAAGGTGCTTAGCTATATAGCACTTAATTTGAAAATGGAAAGAAAGAGTCTTGTTTCTAATCGTATTTAATTATGATCACTTCACATTGGTATGGTAAATGTAACTTCCACAACAGAGGACTTTAAGAAAATATCCTTGTGACCTAGGGTTAGAAAAAGGTTATCCTCCCCTTTTCATGTCGTAAAAGGTGACTTGCGGAGGATGACCTCAGGAACTGCATCTAGCCATAAATACTTCTGCTTCAATACCTCAAAATATTTGGGGGTAAACTGACCAACCTGGTCAAAACTAAGAAATGGGGATTAGGGTAGTAGAGAGTAAACTGCATAAAAATACTTCATTTGTTTGATTTTATTTTGCAGGGTACATTCTACATCATATTATATTTTAGTTTACTTATATTAAGTTGATCGATATTCTCCAGGGTGAAATTATTTACATATTATATAAAAGTGACAATATTTTACATATTATGAGAAAGATTAGAAGCATCTTAATTTCCTACACATTGTGGCAATGACTGTAGATGGAGTATTTGATTAGCATAGATGATGGTATTTCCATTTCTAATTAAAAACTTCAGCATGACTTGACATTGCAGTTGATACTAAATCGTCCATTTTCATTTTACTAGTACATTGAGTCTTAAAATGTACAAGCTTTTCCTGAACAATTAATCAAGGCAATAACATAGAGTTGTCATTTGGTTGGGACACATTTATTTACTCAGAGGTAAAAGTGACTATATTTGTTACACATTCTTTAGAGTGCCTCTTTAAAATGCATAACAAACTAAATAATATAAAATAGCTATTCATTTCATTAACTCATGAACTGTGGTTACAAAAATTGTTTATTCCACAAAATGCAAGTCCAGTTTACATTAGAAAGACAGTTTAATATTTGGTTTTGATTGTTAAAATGGTAAACATGAATCATACAGAAAAAAAAGAAAAGAATTACATTTCAGTAACTCAAAAACAGCTGACATAGCAACATCGTGAAATATTTCAAGAATCTGAACTGTTATATCCATTGTGACCCTAACTACACTTACTCTGTCACCAAACAGGAATGCACAACATTCAAATGCAAATCAAGGCGAGCGCGGAAACAAGTTACAAACTCCCCATCCAATTCAGCAGAATGTGTAGTATAAGCCGCCTCTCATAACAGCGTCACTTTACAAAGGATAAAAGCTTGCGTCTAGGACGGAAGAGCAACCATAAACCCGTTTAATGTACAAACGTTGCTTCGCAGTAGTTTTACACAGTCTAATCCATTTTAATGCAAAAAACTTTTAATCAGAAAACAAACACTGATTTGTGGTCAAGATGTCGAGATCGCATGACCGCCCAATTGTGAAGTGTAACGCTCTACACTACATTTAGTATTACTTGTACAAAACACGCTGGGGAAACGTAAACGAGAGAGAGAGAGAGAGATAGAGATCCACACAAATATTTATTTTCATTGACTTTATATTGCTGATTGCAATCTTAAACCTGTCAAAAGTAAATAAGTAGATGTGGGTTTTAAAATAGTGTGCAGTGTTAATTCATCCAATAAAACTGTGTATGGAGGGATGTGAGTGGCCGGGAGGAGGTGGAGGGGTGTACAGTTTTGCCAGTAAGCTTACAGTGAAACGGTTACAGCATTGCAGAAGTTGTCGGTGCGGGGATCATTAGACATCTCCCTACTCTCCTTTCACAAATATTCTCACGCATCTTGTACTTCCGCCCCATCAGTGCAGTACGATGCGGTGTCCTGATCTATTTACTGCCAATGCAGCATCTGCTCACTTAAAAAAAGGTTATGCACCAAGTGAGGTTTGGGGAAGTGGACACAATTAAGCATTATTATAACTAATTACACACATTTCAAACCATTAACTACATAGAAATACATCATTATGAAGAACTTAAACTATTACCCAAATAAATAGACTGTCGCTCTTTGTTATCGAAGTGTTCACCATACATCAAGCATATTCCTTGGCCTTCATAATTTATTACTAGGGTATTTGTTTTCACTGCAGGAAAAAAAATATTAATAGATGGGTATAAACATTTACACGTAAAAAGGAGGAGTCCCCGTTGATTTAGAAAGTAATGTTCACAGTACGATGACTGTATTTGTAATTTTGTATAGTATTGCCTTTAATCACATATTTTACTAAATGAAAAGCACTGAAGCTCACTAATGTTTTGACACAGCTCTGCAAACAAAGTTGTCAGAACAAGACATTCATTATACTAGTGATATTTTAAACAAATGTCCGTCACATTATACAAATCTTTAGTCGGTATTGTCGCATTGACTGTTAAAACGTCACTAAATGTTTTAGAAAGAATTGTGTAACTAGTATCGTGTTTGATTTGGAACATTTCGAATTAAATATCTTTTGGGGTTAGAAAAACTTAGAAAAGTTTATTACAAAGGGAAAAAAAACATTGTCAGTAAGCTGCTTCTTTGAAGAAAGCACTGACTCGTTTCTGATAAATTGTGTATGAGTTGTTTATTGTAACAGTTACATGAACTTGCTTCCAATGAGTGTAGTCCAATTAATAAGGGGTTGTTCCCGTCCATGCGGACACTACAATGCGCTGCGGATTCCCCCAAATTCTCCCTGTCAGCAGCAAGCAGCACTGCACTGTCACCGCGTGTGCGCCACACTGCGGCAATTCTAGCTGGAAGCGCAGGGGGAAAAGAAAACGGCTGCAGAAATCGAGCAAGACGGCGAACAACGAGACAAACGGCTATGGGACACAAAAGTAACTGACACAGCAAGCCATGCACACCTAGCACACACAAGGGCACAAGGCAGGAGACATGGAAGGAAACATGAATCTTCGTACTTACATGATTGTCAAGTTTGTTACAACACACTGTGGCAGTAAGTACCAGTTCTAGCGCCGAGAAAAAGAAATCGTCCTTTGAGAGCTATAATGAAAAGAAACTAAAATAAAAAATAAATAAATACACGCACCGCTAACCGATCCCTGCGGATGTGTTCTAATATTACTGAGTTATGAAAAGAAATAAATGTAGATCATCACCGACGACGTTCACACTTTTCCAATAAAGCCGCCACTTATAAGAAACTAGCAATATTGCTGCCTTGCGGGCTGGTTGGATCGCACACCTGAAAAGCAGCCGCAGAGCTTTTATTCGGAGGGCGGTGCTGACGTCACTGCAGTCGCTGTCTATCACATCCAGTCCGGCGAGGGAAAGATGGGGGCAGTGCGGTGCGATGCAGAGAGGTGCGGAGGCGTTGGAGTCAGAGCTCAGGGAGAAAAGGGAGAGACTTTCTGTGAGGTTCCCTCCTTTCCGTGTTCCGTTTAACAAATAATTCAGGGAGGAGCGATGCGAGTCCCTCAAACAGCAAGAATCTTGCTGAATCAGGAAGTTTATTATTTGTAAATATGGCTCTGTGTTAAATAGGCAGTTCAGTTTGAAATTTAGCTGAACGGATGAACACTGCACAGCTCATTTAAAATTATTATTGAAGGGCATTTTACACATTATATCTTTTAATCCAAAGCCCTTTTCTTTGTTTCCAACGTCTGTATAATATAGATTGCTTGTCTGAGCCACATTACCTACAAATATCAAGAAGCATTAAAGCATTCAAGTAACAATCAATGTGTACCTTAGTATGATAAAACGTACAAGGAGATACCTTATTTTTAACGTATATGACACATTTATAACGTGATTATTCTTATAAGTGTTAATGGTTGATGAAGAATTGTCACTCCATCCATGTATTTTATTTTCAATCTGCACAGAAAAGCTGTAGTGTTAAATAAACTCTTACAGTGCTAAAGAAACTCTTAAAAGTATATGCATGGAAATATTGATTTAATGTTTACAGTACATGTTTAGTGTTAATTTAACACTGGTGACTATACTGTGCGTTTTATGCCATATTGGCCAAAGGAAATCAATCAGTCAGCTACTCAGTCATTCTCAAACCTACTTAATACATTTCAAGGCCAAAAGGAACAAATAGCCTATTCGGACAACAGTGAGTTCAACACAGGAAACTGCCATAGTATGTCAGTTCATTGTGGGGCACACTCAAACACACACACGCAGTAATCAGATAGCCTGTATATATTTGGGAATGTAGGAGGAAAAGTGGAGGAAAACCCATACACATGTATGAAGAACATTCAAACTTCACCCAGCCAATGACCAGACATGGAATTTGAATCCAGGACACTGGATCTGTGAAGACTATGTTACAATGTCAATCTAACAGATGGGAATGTATAAAAATTATTAAAGAATTACATGCATTCGTTCAATTATTAAAGAGAGTCTTTTTAGCCCCAATTTCATTTAAATAGAATTTACTGTAAATTCATAATGGAAAAATTAAAACAAATGAGTAAACACATATCACTAAGGACAAGATAAGTTTCCACATATGGCAGCCTATGAAATAAACACATACTGTACATCTCAATAGGTATAGGACCATCTACAGTATAAATCAGCTAGTCAGGGCTGATTGCTTATAAGCAATAATGAGGACCTTTATTACATTTCAGGTGAGGCTGGGCAGTCTTTTGGTCTTGGGACTCTGAGTGGTTTATTTTCTCCAGCATCAGATTTTGTCTTCCTCTCTACCCTGGATATCTGGACATAGCATATGTTTTCAAATCAGGTACTGACATCTGTATTGCAGCTCTCATAGACTTACAAACTACCTTAATTAAATTGTAATTTAACTTGATTTATGTTCACATCTTAGGGATTCTTCTGTTTCTATCTTTCAATATTTTTTGTATTTTTTATTTGGCTTTATAATTATAATTTTTCTATTACTTACTTGTAAAGCACATTGGGATACACATTTATCTGACAATGCACTGTGTAAATCAGTGTTGTAATAATAAATAGCATCTAGACTGGCCCTAGTACTCCTCAATAACTTAAAAAAGAAGGTGATTTTTGATACATGCTTTCTGCGATCTCTGGTGATCAAGACACCTGAATTTTCTACTGTTTCAGGACATGGTAGACAGATTGGTGTTACTAAATTGGACCCTGCAATACGAATGTGTGTGTGTTCTTACTGTGATGTGCTAGTTACCCTGTCCAGGGACTGTTCGTGCATTGAGTTTGATCATTGCTGGGATAGGCTCCATTGTCTCTATAAAACCTGACCTGGATAAACTGTTTTAGAAAATGGATGGATAATTATTGATTGTGTCTAAGGTTATGTCAGAATGGAGCATCAAAGGAAAATGTCCTCAGTAAAGTAGAATATTGAACAAAGCCATATATTTTGATGTTTACTTAGAAGGGTGAATAAAAGTAGACCAGTAATCAAAGATCATCTGACCATTAAATTATCCATGATAATACATAGGATTATTTTATGAAATGGTCAGCCAATAAATTCACAATGGGATATTTTAAATAGGTAGCAAATAAAAAGGGAAACACCTGAAAGAAAGACATACTGTATTGACACATTGCTGGGAAGTAATATCAACTGTATCTATCAGCTCTTACCAATTGATTATTCTTATACATTTTCCCTTACGTTTTTCTTTTTTTCTGCTTACAATGTTTATCTGATTTTTATATTTACTGAAACATGTGCAAGTGAGTGTGCTGTTCTTCTGGTTTCACTTTCAGAATATCCTCAGGCAATACCCTTCATCTCTTCTGGTCTTCAGGGTCATTCTTCATATTTAGTTTCATCTCGCTACTCTGTTAATGTGTGCCATTATCAAGAAACAGCACAATTTTTAAACAGTAATTCATGGCACAGTTCTTTTTATTTTCTGGCACAGAAATGAATGCACCACTACCAAATGGTCGACTTTACTAGTGTGACAGATAGAGGGCGCTATCGTCCTCTTGAACCCTCAGACAATACGTCAGACACCAGGTAAAAGTCCAATAAGTTGACTTTTTATTAATTAACAGTGCACAAAGCACCCTCCTTTCCACAATACTCATAAACAAATACAAATCAATAATCAATAAACACTCCACCACTCCCAGATGAGTTGCCATGCTTCCACCCAGCTCAGCTCGACGTCTGAAATTTCCTATAGTCCTTTTATAGTCCTTGACTCGGAAGTGCTTCTGAACCCACAGTCCATGTGACTTCCTAGCACAGCAGGGTCAGATTAAAACTCCTCTTCTTCATCAGCCTGGAAGCACTTTATTTCTTCCATCCTCGTGACCTGGAAGTACTTCCGGGCTATATGGAAAATAAACATCTCTGAGCCTCCCTGTAGCAGCCCCTGACGGCACAGACGTTATCCAGCAGGACTGTGTACTAAAACTACATAGTCCATGATGCCATGCTGGAATTCGGGGCATCTCCATGTCACAGGGAGGGCTCCCTCTGGCGGCCTGGTGGTATTGGCCGGGATGAATGGCTGTCCATAGTCCACACTAGATTTGGTTATAAGTTGAAATTCATACAAATAAATAATACAAGTTATTGCCTTTGAGGTTTTTTTTACTCTTTAAATTGTATTATTGTGTACTTTGAGAAACTTATCAAAGGTGACTTACATGACTTACACAGTTAGCACTGCGAAATTCAAGTTTATAAATAAATATTATATGAATTAATGTAACTGGATAGAATTTTCAAAACAACCATCTTTTAGAGTGCTGTGGACATGCAAAAGTTTGGTAATGAGGTAAGCATTTTCATTAGCTTAACTTAAAAAAGGAAGCCTTTGATTGGTACAGAAAGTAAACCTGATACCTTAACAAGATCTTCTCTTCGCCTTCATTAATACAATCTGTGTGACACTAACTATGAACCTAGAGGAGGTAACAATTTTTCCAGAGTGCAGTCACTATAGTCTGCCGTGACCTCAGTTTCTGAAAAAAGACATGGTAGATTTAAAATAACATATTGGTTACTTTAAAAAATGTGTAGCATATTGGGTTCCATAAAACTTAACCATAAGCCACAAGACTGTAGAATGATGAAAAGTTCAGATTTGCTGTTCAGTTATAAGGCTGAGGGTGAAAGCTTTTTATCACATATTGTTACTGAGAATAAAACATTGATCTTATTATTTTGAAAAAAGTGACCATACAAAAATCAATGGAATGGTATCTTTTGTTATGAATTTCCTCCTGAGCAAAATTTGGTGAGGCCTCCTGAACATAGCTGGGAAGCAGGCCAGAAACCTACATGGTCTGTCTGGCAGCAACAACCTTAACTTCAGCCACACCTTATGACAACCTGCTGGCTTTTGCTGAAGAAGTCACCAGTACTGAGACACTGGAAAAGCAACTACTAAAATTCAAATAGCACAAAAGTTATACAGGTGGAAGAGTGAATTTCAGCTTATTAATAAAGGGCAAACAAAAAATCTTTATAAATAACAGTTTTTTTTTTCTTTCAAAAATACTCTTGACAAACAAGAACTCAAAAAAGCACCAAAGGCACAAATGGACTTGCTTAAAATAGGTAATCCAATAGCAGACAATGTCCCACAATACCTGGTCAAAGGTAATGGCCAGAAACAGAGCAAATAAGGTCATAATCCAGTAAATAAAAATAACTAATAGCAAAATACAGAGGGAACTCACCATGGAGATGGAGATATGAAATTGCCTCTTGGGAACACACCCACAAGCACAAGGAGCATACCAGAACACATAATTCCACATTAGAACATAATTATACAAAACTGAAATGTTATGAACGTAAAATAAATATCATAAACATATAAAAAGCAGTATAAATTAAATAGAAAAGACATAAAAAAAGTATAAACAGAAAATACAGAACATGAACTAATACCCACATACCGTCTTTCAAATTCTTTTTAGAACAAGAAGTTCAAGGTTATCCCTTTAACAAGGGAAGTCAAGGTCATTGTTCTTTGTGATGCAGCAAAAATGAATTATATAGAAATGAAGCCACATGTTCAAACTGTTAACTCAGATCTATATATTCAAACTCAAAACATTTTAGAAGTATTTAAAAAGAGTTTGACCACACAAATTTCCTTCAACTTGATAACACATAACCACAATCAACTTTGAAAACACGTTAAGTAATTAGAAAACTGAGGTGGACTTTTTCCATTAACCCAACAGCCCAAATTTGGCTCACAAAGATTTTCATCCCTTGAAGTCTTTTGAGATGCTGTCTGTGGGAAATGTTTTGTGAGTGACGTTATTTAAAATGTAGCAGCAAGTGCAGGATTCAGAAGGGTAAAAAAGGGTGCAGGTAGGGTAAAAAATGGACATTGCAAGGCTATTGAAAATGACAAAGATTATTCAGAAAAATGAGCAGCCTGGAATATACGTATATATATATATATATATTTCTATTATAAAAAAAATCCTGGAAAGCAAAAGCAAGGCGACGATACGTGATCTTCTCGGAAGTTCTCGGAAGACATTTAAAAGTCCTGCGAGACAAAAGAGACTTGCCACAGAGCGTGTCGCGGGGACTGTAAACATGAGACTTGGTGCCAAGAGATTGCCCCAGGGACATCTCACGGGGACGTGGAACATGAGATTCTTGCAAGACACGCCCTACTTGCAGAAAATATCGTATAAGAGCACACCCTTCGAAAAACATTCAGTCGTGTAAAAGCACGTAGCACACACACATCCTGTACTCTCAGCACATATACAGCATATAAGGACAATATGAAGAATAGAGACCCAAAGGCGATGGAGAGAAAAAAAGGCAGATAAGAGATTATGAAAGCAGTGGAATTCGAAAGGCTCAAAGAAACGATGGCGCGATACACGTACAGGGAAAGGTACAGAATATGAAAGCAGTAAAATTCGAAAGTATTGTAGAGTCCCAGACAGGTTGAGGCCTTTTTGGTTTTAAGTGACTGTTGGGTTCGACTGAGGGAGTACAGCACGGAAGACTGATAGTGGGGTATTGATTGATGCAGTAAGGGGGGGTGAGACCCGGGGGAGGAGGGGTTGGAGAGGGTGCTAGAAAGTTGTGTTTGGGGTTAGGAAGTCGGCGATTGTTCAAGTAAAACTTTTGTGACACTTTATCACGTCAGTCGCTACAGTATTAAAGAAAAGATAGAAAAGATCGCATTACCGCTAACAAAAGGTGATTAATCATCAGAACCAGGTGTAATTGAAAAAATAGCAGGAAAAATCAAGGTCAGAAATAAAAGGTAAAGAGTAGACAACAAAGTCTTTTCGCATTCGCATCATTCAATGCACAAAACGTGGATTTACACAATAATGGACCATAAGCTATAAGAATTTGTGGTCCCGGTACAGTTAAAGCAACGACAAGTTGAATTTCAAAGAAAATACAATTCGGTCAGGTGTATATTGATGATCAGAGAGAAGTGATGCAAATTTTAACAGGCAAAAAGAAAGGCAATGTATATATTACGGTAATAACATTACACACCAAAGGAGATCGTGACATGCCATTCCTATTAAAATGTTTACAGTTTACTGTGAGAATAGCTTATGCTATGACAATCAATAAATCACAGGACAAACATTAGAAAAAGTTAGATTATTTATTAGAGAAACAGAAACAATATTCATTCATGGGCAGTTATATGTTGCATTGTCACAATGTGTCTCCAAAAAATATTGTTTTTACTGAAGCTTTTAAGTAAAAATGCAAATAATGAAATTGAAACAATTCCAAAGGAAAAAAGATTTTTAATTGTATATCCAATTAACCAAACACAGGGGTTGGCGACTGAAGCGAGCAGGGGGCAAAGCCCCCTAGTATATATATATATATATATATTGTGGCGGTCGGCTGGATCCCACTTCTACTTATGTTCCAGGGGAGCAGCCAGGGGCTTCTCAGTACGTCCCCTGGAACGCTTGGTGGCAGCCCTCCTGGGTTACATTGGGGCCACAGGTGTTGGACTTCAGGACTCAGATCTGTTGGGCTCCATGGCCATCATCTGGAGGAGCTGCATGGCTTAACGAGCCTCTGTGGGCTGGAATGCAACCACACCCGGAAGTGCAGCCTAATTAGGCCAATTACCACCTGGAGCACATCCGGGAGGGCTCCAAAAAGAGCTGGCAGCCACAGTTCAGGGGCCAGAATCGGGAGGAAGAAGACAAGGTTGCCTGGGAGGAGTGGTGATTCAAGGAGCGGTGCAGAGGTCTGTTAAGTGCTTTATGGGACTGTGTTGGGCCTGTGAGACATGGGGAAGGCGTGCCCCACGGCTGAAGAGTGTAAATAAAACCGTGTGTTTAAGACATTGGTGTTCTGTAAGTCTGTGGCCGAGCTATACTTTACTAAATATATATATATATATATATCTATACTAATAAACGGCAAAGCCCTCACTCACTCACTCACTCACTCACTCACTCACTCACTCACTCACTCACTCACTGACTGACTGACTGACTGACTGACTGACTCATCACTAATTCTCCAACTTCCCGTGTAGGTAGAAGGCTGAAATTTGGCAGGGTCATTCCTTACAGCTTCCTTACAAAAGTTGGGCAGGTTTCATTTCGAAATTCTACGCGTAATGGTCATAACTGGAAGTTGATTTTCTCCATTTACAGTAATGGAGTTGAGCTGGAGGGGCGGAGTTTCGTATGACATAATCACGCCTCTCACGTAATCACGCATTACGTAGAAAGCCAGGAAGAGCTACAAAACGCGCTTTAGAAAACATGCCTTATATAATTAAGAAGGCAGCGAAACAATTAGAAGCGAGCGACTGAC
>JANRMT010062805.1:1188061-1199743 GCA_026402145.1 Polypterus bichir lapradei
CAAAGCCCTCACTCACTCACTCACTCACTCACTCACTGACTCACTGACTCAACACTAATTCTCCAACTTCCCGTGTAGGTAGAAGGCTGAAATTTGGCAGGCTTATTCCTTACAGCTTACTTACAAAAGTTAAGCAGGTTTCATTTCGAAATTCTACACGTAATGGTCATAACGGTCGATAACGGTCGACAACGTCCGCCATGTTGAACTTTCTTATTTATGGCCCCATCTTCACGAAATTTGGTAGGTGGCTTCCCTGCGCTAACCGAAACCGATGTACATACTTATTTCGATGGTATGACGCCACTGTCGGCCGCCATATTGAACTTTCCAACATCACTAATTTTCCAACTTCCCGTGTAGGTAGAAGGCTGACCCCATCTTCACGAAATTTGGTAGGTGGCTTCCCTGCGCTAACCAAAACCGATGTACGTACTTATTTTGGTGGTATGACGCCACTGTCGGCCGCCATATTGAATTTTCCAAACGTCACTAATTCTCCAACTTCCCGTGTAGGTAGAAGGCTGAAATTTGGCAGGCTCATTCCTTACAGCTTACTTACAAAAGTTAAGCAGGTTTCATTTTAATATTCAACACGTAACAGTGATAACGGTCGATAACGGTCGGCAACGTCCGCCATGTTGAACTTTCTTATTTATGGCCCCATCTTCACGAAATTTGGTAGGCAGCTTCCCTGTGCTAACCGAAACCGATGTACGTATTTATTTCGATGGTATAACGCCACTGTCGGCCGCCATATTGAATTTTCCTACGTCACTAATTCTCCAACTTCCCATGTAGGTAGAAGGCTGACCTCATCTTCACGAAATTTGGTAGGTGGCTTCCCTGCGCTAACCAAAACCAATGTACATACTTATTTCAGTGGTATGACGCCACTGTCGGCCGCCATATTGAACTTTCCAATGTCACTAATTCTCCAACTTTCTGTGTAGGTAGAAGGCTGAAATTTGGCAGGCTCATTCCTTATAGCTTATTTACAAAAGTTAAGCAGGTTTCATTTCGAAATTCTACACGTAACGGTCATAACGGTCGATAACGGTCGACAACGTCCGCCATGTTGAACTTTCTTATTTATTGCCCCAACTTCACGAAATTTGGTAGGCGGCTTCCCTGCGCTAACCAAAACCAATGTACATACTTATTTCGGTGGTATGACGCCACTGTCGGTCGCCATATTGAATTTTCCAAACATCACTAATTCTCCAACTTCCTGTGTAGGTAGAATGCTGAAATTTGGCAGGCTCATTCCTTACAGCTTACTTACAAAAGTTAAGCAGGTTTCATTTCGAAATTCTACTTGTAACGATCATAACGGTTGACAATGTTCGCCATGTTGAACTTTCTTATTTATGGCCCCATCTTCACGAAATTTGGTAGGCGGCTTCCCTGCTTTAACTGAAACCAATGTCTGTACTTATTTCGGTGGTATGATGCCACTGTCGGCCGCCATATTGAACTTTTCAACGGTCTTTGTTACTTATGGGCCCA
The DNA here is from genome assembly GCA_026402145.1 of Polypterus bichir lapradei. NCBI lineage: Eukaryota > Metazoa > Chordata > Cladistia > Polypteriformes > Polypteridae > Polypterus > Polypterus bichir. Next base: position 1,189,571 of record JANRMT010062805.1, read on the forward strand.
TCTTCAAAAAATTTGGTACACGGGTTCCCAACACTAACTGATCCTACTTACGTACATATATACATCCATAGCCTGCAGCTCGGTCACCGTGTGAGGCGCCGTTGGGCCCCCCATCCCAACGCCTCCCACGTTGTTGGCTGCCTGCCTATATAAGGCCATCCATCGCTCCGATCTCTACATTCCCTTCCTTGCTTCGCCACGGGATTCACGTTTCCCTGCTGATAACTACAGCCTTTTTATATAATCCAAGGCTTCTCCGCTGTTTTATTGTTCATTTATTACGATTATAGTTATTGTGCAGGTATTTTAGACTTACTTTACATTGATCAGGTACCCATTTCCTTTATCATTCCAACCGTACCCCCATTACCATGTCTATCGAGGTGATCACCATCGATCAAAGAACTGTCACTTACCGAGTGGTTTCCATGCCCGGAGATGGCACCTACCTTTCCATTCTCTTTGTTATATATTGCACGGCCATATCAGGCTCACTCTTGATATCCGGAGGAATATTGTGTCTCATGTATTGAATGACTGGGACAGGATCAAGCTGTGGACTGATGACGGTACAGGAGATTATTATACGACACAGGAGCACTAGAAGAGTGAAATGCTTAAGCCCTTCACCTATGGTTCTGCACTTGAGTTGATGGCTGCCGCTGAATTGTTTGGTTGTCACTTTCAAGTGTACCGAAATGGCCAAATATTTTACACCTTTCGACAACCGCCAATGCCTCTTAAACATCTTAGATTCACAGGTGACGATTTCAGTAGTGGACACTTTGATGCTTATGAATGTTTAAACTCTCAAAAGCTGGATGTGAAGTTATCGATGAAACCGGTTGTATGCTTACAATGCTTGACAGATGCTGAATGTCATTTCAACACAAGTCCTGCAAATACTGTTGTAATTGAAACAAACCATGAAACTCAAACCGATTATGACAGCAGCAATCCAAGCTGTGAGATTTGAAACTTTACAAAGATTACTTTTCACATGGCCAACTGTACGTTGCATGCTCAAGAGTAAGCTCAGGGCACAGCTTGATCATATTACAACCAGAGGGCCGAAATGACAATGTGGTATACAAAGAGATCCTTAACAAATAATTATTGTCATATTTTCCCTCAGTTTAAAAAGGTTTAATTTTCTTTTTAATAAAAATTTTAATGCAGTACTTCGCCGCTGCAAAGCGTGGGTATTTTGCTAGTATACATATATATATGTCCCGACTATGAAATATTCCATGATCTGCTTCTCACAACTGAAAGATGGCCCCATGGCGGATGTTTGCAGAATGGCAGACCAACCACATGCGTTACCTGGTAGGTAACCACCCATACAATCAGGTCGGGACTCAGACTATGAATGCAATGAATATAATTACTCCAATCTACAGGCTGTCAAATAAATGAACCACATGCCATGGAGCAGCATAAAGGGACTTCATCTCTGACGCTGACATCCGAGGTTCGATCCCCGCAAGGGGAGCAGTGGAGTGTGTAGCCTGATGAGCCCAAATAAGGGCGAAACATGTGTTGCATACCTTTTGCATTATTTGACAGTAAACTATGCAATATATAATGAGGGGCAGCAAAGAAAAAAAGGAAGGACAGTGCCTGCTGTATTATGTGACATCCTCAAAATTGGAGTTTAGAAGTCAAAGTCAGCGTAGCAGAGGTAAATCCCAAGTGATAAGCTACTGCTTTGTGGTTTGAAGCCAGCATTTCCATCTGAGAAAATAAACTGGATTGAAATGAGGCCTTGAGCAATTGCTGATGGCATCTCTTACTTCTAACTTTCAATTTATTCTATTAGTTATATGAAGAATAAGCAGAGGTGTGTTTGTGTGTGCCATTGTGTTACTGCAGATGTCAAAAGTATGAAGAACAGTGTCCACAAATATAACCATATGTTAAATTAGGAATCTCTACAACAACATCTTCTGGAGGATGGAAGACAAGAGTGGAAAAAGCAATATTAAGTTGTTAATCTCTGCTAGTTTTCAGGTGTCACTATTTTTCTATATTGCTAATATTTAATGTATTTCTTCTTTAAAATCTATTGATATTTTATGAAATATTTAAATACAAAGGCAATTCAATTTTCCTTTTTCTTTTACTATTTTGAAATTTGTATATTTTTATATTGCATATTTTAATATTTCAGTAGGTTGCTGTTATTTTAACCTTTATAATATATAAGCAAAGATAAATGCAAGTTTATTTTGCTTTCCTTTAAATTTTGATGGTCTGAATTTTATACCAACTGACCCAAGCCACATATGGTGCCTTCATCTGATGGCTTTATGCCAGTTCCATAAATCTGAGGTAAAGCATTTTGCATGTGAGTAATTGTTTTTTACTTCACCATTAAATTTATGATCAAATTATAGAGGGTTCTCATTTGTTAAATTAGACAATAAATGTATGCATGTCCTTGTCTTTCTTCATGCTTATTTTCTCACCTGTTTTGTAAAAGAGTGCCCCCTGCATGTTTAAATGAGGCATCATTCTACATTACTTATAGGACTGGAACTGAGCTGTTATTAGGCGCACAACTCGCACATTGCTAATTGTGTCCTATTACTTTTTAAAATTTTGGTTAGTCAGCTTTACAACTGCTGCTTTCTTTAAAAAATGTTTGTCCATCAGAGAGAACTCTATCCGTTAACTTTTTAGCAGTGTAACTTTATTCACCATTAGTAATCTATTGCATATAAAAAACAAATGCCATTAATCATATATATTTACACAATAAAAGTATCCCTTTCTCTATAATTTTTCAGAAGTCTCCTTCTACACACTACACTAAATACACACTCCACCTAACCCATGAGCTGAATGATTCCATGAATTAAAGAAATGAAAGCTGTGTCACTCATTTCTTGATTAGATTGTGAGGATCATTGTATGGATGACATTGACATTTTATAAAACAGTGTGTTGACTCCTGCTGAGTAAATGTTATCTTTTCTAGTTTTTGGTTATACAATGCAGCCCTTAGACAATGTTATATTGTAAAACGCAAAAATTGGACTTCATTTGATCAGTATGACAAAATCCAAAACATTCACTAAGCCCTGGACAACTGAATTCCATCTGTCATACTTTTAAAGAAAGCTATTATTGGATGTTGGTCTATTGAGGCATTTATAGCATTCAGCCCAAAATTGTCAGTGTCAAACTAGCAGAAGAAAAAAAACAAAAATAACACCTTTTACAGACTAAGCCTGTTGAATGCATTTTGAACAAAACTAAACTTTAAGAAAATATTTTGAAAATTGTAATTGTATAAGCCCAAGTTCAGCTTAAATTGAAGAAGACTGAAATGTAACTAGTGGGCATTTTCTTGACCATTAAAGATTATTGTCAAGTCCTTCCCTTGTTTCTACTGTATTTTTAGAAATCTACAGGATGTTTTTAGGCAATTGATGGTACCCATTTACTGTACCAGAAAGTTATTGTTTTTTTTCTTTGCAGAAGGGAACTGAAAGCCTACCAAGAAATATGTAACCCATAGGGAAACCAGAAGTTGTCAGGAGTTCAGCTCATGCAGAAAGATCAAAATGAAAAAAAAAGCATGGCCCTTCTAGTCGCATAGCTCTATGTTCCTATAAAGATGAAGAGGAGAGACATAAGAATGGTACCTTTCTTACCTACCCAGTGAAAGGAATTCTCCCTGGAAAACACAACCACTAGCATCACCACTTGCAAACAAAAGCTGTAGGAAAAAGGACTTTCCTTGTGAATTAAAGAAATACGGCAAAGCTTTCTTTTTCTGAAAATTTAAACTTTCTGTTCCATCTTGCTGAATTACAAGATCTAATAAAAAAAAATATATATATATGTTTTGTATTTTAGCTGAGAGAGCTACTGTACAATGCATATCGGTGTTATATTCTTGCCAAAGGGTTGTCCAAGTTATTTTTTTTTTCCATTTGCAATTCTCAGTTATTCATTTTGCTAATTATTTGTTTTACTTGCTTTAATTTCAAGAAGCAGTGCCACCAATTTGATTAATTGTCAGCTGTAGCTCATTATGAGGAAACCATTGTGTCCTACTCTATTTAAAGCACCTAAGCAGATCTACACCTTGTGGTGACATTTGTTTCTCTTGCTCTACCAAATGATACCTGCTTTTTGGATTTTGATCTTGGCTCTGTTTTTGGTTGCTTTATGTTCAGTTTGGGTATGTTTTTGTAAAACTAAACATTAGGTTAGTGTTGGGAGGGGTTTAGAAATTACAGTCTAGCTGATGGATTTGCATCTGTAAAGATATTACCTTAAAATTAAATTTTGTTGCAACATGTGTTTCTTTTTTTCCTTCATTATATAGGGATCACTGGCTTGTGTCCCAAATTAATTTATTAATAATTTTTGTGCCTACTTTTTTTTTAACGTATATGTTGTAATGGGTAAAGCAGCACTTTAATGTTCTAGGTTTGGATCAAGTACAGGGAAAACATACTTTCAGACAGATAGCAATTTAGCTATACAAGATCAACTGCAAGAAGCTGCTTGTAAAGTCATGTGTCTCATGTTATACCTCGCGTTAGCAGAAACCTATAGAGCTCCACAACTTATCGTATACTGGGCCCAAATGAGTTTTCTATCCTGTAGAATGTTTGAAAAGCTCGATGGCATTGAGTGAGATACCTGTTGTTTATTTAAATTTCCAGGAAAAGATGACTGGAGTCAAAGGAGTGACATTTATTGCTTTTGCAGTCTATTTTTAAAAGACTGATATTGTTGTTTCAAGTTCAAGAATAAAGTGTGTTTAAAAGGATTATTCTGAATATTTTATGTGCAACTCTGGACTCAAAATGTGACAATGTATATAGTTCTGTGCAGTGTACAGTACTGTACTGCACACACACACACACACACACATACAATATAAACCTTGTGGAGTGAAGTTCAATGCTTAAGACACTGTGCTCATTTTTTTTTAGTGGAGAAGAAACAAATACGATTACTTACTGTCTGAAATGATCAATATACTATGAAATGTCTGAATGCTGATGGTGATGTTGACCAGGCTTGTCCAGCAGAAGAATGTATTTTAGCAAATGCCCCTTTTTAAGGATGGTTGCCAATATGTAAAATTTTTTTTTAAGTATGGATCAAATACCCTTGAAAATGACAGGGATAAACTTTGCAATATCTTCCTGTTCGGGATAATAATTTCTCTCTTACCCAATCTCTCTTCCTGTTTCTTGGAGTCTGTTTTTCCCATCTGTTCAATCCAGAGACTGTGTCAAGAATGTCTGAGTCAGTCCTTTATTGAGGGACCTTTTGGTAAAGGCAGGATGACATTGATTGGACCATGTTTTTCTGTTGAGAAAAGAAACAAGCAATTTAGACTTAGTGTTAAAAGACCATCATCCTCCATGTGTTTCCTCTAGTGTAGTCCACTTAAAAACAACCTTTTCATTTCAGTCCTGATGTGTATTTCAGTCCATGTACTTTCAGGGCCTTTCCACATCCTCTTTTTAATATAAAATAAGCTGCCCAGGCATACAAATAAAACTAAACATTGATATATATTAAAACACTCCTTATTACCTCCTTCCCTTCCTTTTCTTTTTCTATATCACACTGGTCTTTCTTTATCTTTGCCAGACAAGCCTTTTTTAAGACAACATTACTAACTCTAAGCTCAACTAGACATTAGTCAGAATGGCCAGATACTATTATTATTATTGCTCTTTAATTAATATTGTTTTTATCAGTATACTACTACTGGAGTATGTGAATTTCCCCTTGGGGATTAATGAAGTATCAATTAATAAAGTATTAAGTAAAGTATCTATCTATCTGTATTGACTTTAAAATCCTGCTTATGGTTTATATATCAGAATGTCTGACACCCTATATTCCAAATCGTAACCTTAGATCCTCAAATGAGTGTCTCCTTAGAATTCCAAAAGCAAAACTTAAAAGAAGTGGTGAGGCGGCCTTCTGCTGTTATGCACCTAAAATCTGGAATAGCCTGCCAATTGGAATTTGCCAGGCTAATACAGTGGAGTACTTTAAAACACTGTTGAAAACACATTACTTTAATATGGCTTTCTCATAACTTCACTTTAATTTATTCCTGATACTCTGTATGTTCAATTCATTATAATAACTATTCATGGTGGCTCTAAAATCCGTACTAACCCCTACTCTCTCTTCTGTTTCTTTTTCCGGTTTATTTCATCTACTCAAAGCATCATGATTCTCCAACATTGATGGACTAAAAGCCAGAAGTCTACATGACCATCACAATCAAGTCCTTCCATGAGAACCCTAAATACAAAGAGGACTATTTCATTTATGTTAGGTAGAATGCCCAGAAGGGACTGGGCGGTCTCATGGTCTGGAATCCCTGCAGATTTTATTTTTTTCTCCAGCCGTCTGGAGTTTTTTTTTTTTGTTTTTTCTGTCCTCCCTGGCCATCGGACCTTACTCTTATTCTATGTTAATTAATGTTGACTAATTTTATTTTCTTACTGTGTCTTTTATTTTTCTGTTCTTCATTATGTAAAGCACTTTGAGCTACATTTTTTGTATGAAAATGTGCTATATAAATAAATGTTGTTGTTGTATCTATCTATCTCTCTACCTACATACCTACCTACCTACCTACTTCATGGTTAGTAAGACACAGTGGTTAATTATTTTGACTTGAAACTGAGTTTATTGGTTCAAATTCCACTACTAACACTGTAACCATGAGCAAGTCACTTCACCTACCTGTGCTTCAATTGGAAGAATAAAAGAAAAGTAACCAATTGCACATCAAATGTTATATGTCACTTTGGATAAAACATAAGCTAAATAAGAAAATGATAATAATAATAATTTCTGTGTTTGGAATGAAAGTTGGAACTAATGGGTTCACTCTACTAGAACTCCCTCTGTCATTCCCTAGGTGTCACTGAAACACGACACCTAACCTTAAATGGCCAAGCCAACCTCAGGATACCTGTCCAAAGAAGTCCAAAGGATGCCAAAATTAGCTTGGGGAAAGTGTACTCTAAACCTGTTCCTTACTTTCCTTCTATTACTAATTCATCCCTGGAGCCACTACTGCCATACATCTTTCTATAATTAGTAACCCAACAAGTATATGTTACAGTCAGTTACAGCTTGCCATCCAGGATGCCCAATGCATTGTAATCTCAGCCCTGATCATATATAACTTCAAAACTGATACAAATTGTGTGCCAAAAAAATTAAAATGGTGGCAAATGGGTTTTAACAATGTTAATGTGATATAAAAACAGTTGTTAAATTCTGAAGTGTTACTGTACCCATGTGCAAGGAGCTTAACTGAGAGGAGTTAATAGATGGGCTTGATATATGGATATTCATTATGGTTTTTTTTTTATTTTTGTCATGCATTGCATTGAGCTTCACTTGAGGGAGTGTGCAAAGAGAAAGCAGCAATGGAGATCAGCGTCTTTTTCCTTCTCATTAGGACCTGCATGGCCAAATAACACCAAAATACAAACAAGAATGCAAGAATACAAACCTTTATCTGAAAACAAGCTTGTGCTTGGGTAGCACATTTCATTTGCTCATTAGATTTAATAATCTTGTCCAGTACATGTTTGTGTTACTATCTGATCATGGTTTATTTTTGTATGTGCCCAGAAATAGACAGGCATGCTGTCCGGGATTGACTTCTTTCACCCCACATAACTAAACTGGATTAAACAGGTCAATGGACAGATTATTATCATTTGTTTTGTTTATTTTATGAGTTTAGCAATTGATTATTTGTACAGGGTTTAGTCATTATTCATACACTTTCATGATCTTTCCCCTTTTTCTAATACTTTACCTAAAACCTTTAATATTTCTTAACCTGTTTAGGCAATAATTTGGCTTCATTAATTTACCCTTTATAGTACTTTACTTGTTAGTAGTTAATAATTTAAGATTTTTGCTGCACTTTATTCATACTTTGTTCATTTGTGATAAAGTCCCTGGGCATTTTCACGGGTCATATAGGTAAAATTATTTTAAGGGTATTATCTAACCTGTCTGAGGAGGTACTCAAGACCAGACCCTGTATGTTGCAACAAGACAAACCAAATCATAGCTTGTCTCAAGAGGATTGTTCATAAAGAAAACAGCAAACCACAAGCAAAGAACTACAACTTAAGCATAACGAAGAAAATTACACAAAAATAGGTGTAAAAAAAAAAAAAACTTCTAACAAACAATATTAAACCTGACAAGAAATAAATAATCTTTTTATCCTGACAATTTTCACTGCTTTTAAAACTATTTGGAAAGAGTCAAATGATGTAAAATATAAATAATGAAAAAACAGGAAAAGCTAGAAACTGGAATCAGAGAAAGTCAAAACTCTCTAAACAATAACATAACGAGTTTAGAGCTTGCCTCAAACTCTGAAGTCCAAAATGATATGTGGATCTGACATCTTCATAAACTTAGATGTTTAAGTGAATCACTACTACACTACAGAAAGTCCAACTTAAAAATCTTCAAATTACAAAATCAGAGACAAATTTAGGTCCAGAAAGACAGTTTGAGAACTTTGTGAGCACATTATGTTAAGAGAGCTCTTCTCTGGCTTCCTTCCACTGTCAGCACTACCTACTAAGCACAGTGCCTTGGGGCTCAGATTGGCTTCATTCAGCATCACCAGTCATATGATCCCATTTTACACTATAAATCAGTGTTTCCAACCTCGGTCCTGGGGGCACATTGTGGCTGCAGGTTTTTGTTCCAACCAGATTCCTAATCAACTGATAACACTGATCTCATTTATTTAATTAGCTGGTATTATTTTTTCTTTTATTCTACATTCAGAAAAGCACAGCAGCATGATTTTTACATTTATAAGACATTTAGAAATATTTCTATTTTTGCTATAGATTTAAATGCTTAACTCTCTTTTGTTGATTTCATTATATTTTGCCCTTTCTCTGTGCAGTTTTTCCCCTTCGTTGTATCTTAATAATGACAATTAAAGATGAGCAGAGCAGACACCCAGGCAAACAATGCTGAATAACCAAAGGCTACAACTACTTTAGCATCAGACCCACTAATTAATAAAGAATGGATTAATTAAACAATTAGAACACCTACAAAAATAGAATGAAAATCAAGATTGCTAAAAAGAAAAAATACATCATTCCCATAGAACTGCTTTGTACATTTTCATATATACAGTACAGGCCAAAAGTTTGGACACACCTCCTCATTCAATGTGTTTTCTTTATTTTCATGACTGAAGGCATCAAAACTATGAATGAACACATGTGGAGTTATGTACTTAACAAAAAACGGTGAAATAACTGAAAACATGTTTTATCTTCTAGTTTCTTCAAAATAGCCACCCTTTGCTCTGATTACTGCTTTGCACACTCTTGGCATTCTCTCGATGAGCTTCAACAGGTAGTCACCTGAAATGGTTTTCACTTCACAGGTGTGCCTTATCAGGGTTATTTAGTGGAATTTCTTGCTTTATCAATGGGGTTGGGACCAGCAGTTGTGTTGTGCAGAAGTCAGGTTAGTTGGACGATCATTTATTTTTCAACAGGACAATGACCCCAAACACACCTCCAGGCTGTGTAAGGGCTATTTGACCAAGAAGGAGAGTGATGGAGTGCTGTAAATGGTCATGAAAATAAAGAAAACACATTGAATGAGGAGGTGTGTCCAAACTTTTGGCCTGTACTGTATATATATATATATATATATATTTTTTTTTATCAAACTTAGTTTTCTAATTTCTATATTGTTCCCAAAACACAGAACTTGGGAAATAATATATCACTTAATTAGCCCAGGAGTCCAATTAAAAACAGAAGCTGGTTGGAACAAAAACCTGCAGCCACAGTGTGCCCTCAGGACCGAGGTTGGGAAACACTGCTATACATCATCATAAAAATATAGAAATATTCCACTTGTTGTATACAATCTATAAAAGAATTTGATTTTGGTTTCCAGGATTACTTCACTGAAATACTGAGTGTTCTGCTAGTATGAGATCATGATGAAATGTATATACATAGAAACTGTTGTAACGTTAGCTTACAGCAAGTGACTGTATACATCAAAAGTACTGTATGTGTTTATAAATAGGCAGTGGCAGTTCATAGATAGATAGATAGATAGATAGATAGATAGATAGATAGATAGATA
>JANRMT010062805.1:1199753-1221327 GCA_026402145.1 Polypterus bichir lapradei
ATAGATAGATAGATAGATAGATAGATAGATAGATAGATAGATAGATAGATACTTTATTAATCTCAAGGGGAAATTCACAATTAATCCCAAGGTGAAATTCACACTTAATATGTATGACATAATGTATAAATGGGCTAACAAGCAAGATCTGCAGTCAGAGATTAAACATAATATATTCTAAATGTATTAATACATAATATCTACTTGAGAGATCAGGTAGTAAGTAACCTTTAAAGCGTCTGCTTATCTTGGCATTTCTGTACATGATAAAGAAGTCATTTTTTTAGCTCGGACCTGAGAAAATTGGACTATTTTAACACATAAAAGAGGGATTGCAATGGAACCTGAACCAGGTGAAGCACTCCTGTTGGGAGTGAATCCTGATAAACAATCTGAAAAAGATCAGTATTGTGGGTTTCAAGGAAAAAACTCAGATGTCAGTGAATTTTTTAATTAGTTTCTTGGCTAATTTTATACTTGTAATTAAAAGATAATACTCAATAAAACACTTCAGCAGAATGAAACTCTCAACTCAAATAGGGCTAATAGTTGCATTATTCTGCCAATTGCTGAAATAGTCAGTAAATTATAGTGTGCACTCTTTAAGTTTTAAAGCAGAAAAGGAAAATTCAGTGCTTAATGGTTTTAAGATCCTCCTCATGGTACAAAAGAATGGTGCTCCAATTTACCTCTATTCACTATTTACCCAATTTGAACTATGAAAGGCAGGGCTTACCTACTGTATTTGAATTTAATCTCCTTTTCAAACACAACTGAACAGAGCAACAAACTAGTCTTGATCCTGAAGTTTAGTCAGCCGAACACAACAAACAGAAAAGAGCATGTCATGTCTAAGAAAACAAACCAAAATGAATTGATTCAATCTAAAAACCAACAGCAAAGATCTATGGATGTTTCAGATTAAATTTTGTAATAAATTAATTTTTGATCTTAAAACCAGAAAACAAACTGACACTGTACCTTGCAAAAGTAAAGAAAACCTCAAAAAGATTCAACCCCTCACTGAATAAGACCAAAGAAATTGCAAAAACATTGTTCCTGTAAACCTCAAAGCAATATTAGCAGTTGTAACAGAAATGCAGACTAAATCATTTTGGTAACTTGTCATGGCCTCTTTCCTTCATCTTTTTTGCATAAATATAAGCACTGCATTTGTTAGCAAAAATGTTCTGGTCACAGATTTATTAACAATAAATTGCTCTGTTGGATTTGTGCTTTTAACACATATTTTTCAAATGCAGTAGGACATTTGGAAGTATTTTTGCCTCACCTTACTTGATTCCTGATAAGTTACATGGCTGTTGAGCCTCCTTGTTTGCATATGCTCTTGCCAAGTTCACATAAGCTTTCTATAGAGAACATTATTTTCTCCCAAACTCCACCAGCATGCTGTTACATTTACTTGAGGCTCCAAGTTCATTCAGTATGAGTAGACAGGATCCAGTCTAGCATTCATTTTTATCTGGACTGTTCATTTTCCAGGAAGCTATAATGAAAAAATATAGTTATGAATTGCATGGAAAAAGTTTCTTATTCAACTATTTTCATTTACCCATAAAAGGGAAACAGATTAAGGAAGACATTAGGATCTGGTAAATTAATACAATAATAAGCAACACATTCTTACTGTAAGAATGTTTGTGGTATTCAGGTTATTAAGTCAAGATTGGAACATTTCTGAAACAAGTATGCATGCATTGAAAAATTACTCCAAATGTATAAGGGGACATTGAAATAGTTTTTGACTGGAGAAAAATCCATTTTTGCTTCCATGGCTCACTAAAAAGCCAGAGTCTTTGGATTCTGTTTAGTCAGTGCAAAAGGATGTTAGCTTGTTTTCTTTGCTCAGCATTAATTTCTTTTGGCTAAGATATACGTGAATGCAGAGGCAAAGGGAAAGGGTGTGGGTGCTATATTATAAAGAGACAGTTTTAATTCATGTATCCAGAATGTATTTATCATGCTCTGTTAGCCAGTCATTTTTTATTTCTAAATAGCTTTTGTAGTACAAGAAGATTTAATTGAGCTTGGCTAGTTTCTGTCTGTGAAAAGCTTGAGTGCAGCCATAATACCTGGAAAAATTTTGTCTGGATTAACTATATGTATGTTTACACAATCTTGTAGGACTATATTTTATGTGCATATGCAATTATAGATTTGTTTTTCCTCAGTAATAAAAGTGTTGTGTTCCTAAACAAAACATCTATAGTCTGCATAGTTAAGTGTGGAACTGCATTAATTTGTAAATTTTGATATACATTTGTATATACCACATTTTGAGGTCTTTGTGGAGTTTGCATTTTCTCCAAGAGTTCATATTCTTTTATTCTAAGAGGTTTCAGTTCTAATTACAAGCCAAAAGGTGAATGTTAGGTTAACTGGCAATTTTAAACTGGCATTGTGTAAATAAGTGTGTGAGAATATGTGAATGTACCGTACCCTTAGTGCTGACAAGAAAGGCTCTGGCTCCCCACAACCCCATAAAGAAAACAGCATGTCTTATATATGGATGAGTTGATTAATGGATAGATGTATTTACATATGTATTATAAATTAACATTATTCCATTTACGCAATTAATTGACAAAATAATAGAAACACTTGAGTAAACTAAAAGTACAAATAACTATACATATGAGGGATGTTCAAAAAGTTTTCACACTTTCGTATTTACGTTGGAAACGATGAAGGTGGGAGGAGTAGTAATTGAGCATTAAAAAGTTAGTGCAACGCTGGGAAAATTGCATTGCAAAGGAAGGTGACTATGTAGGAAAGTGATTTTTTTTTTTTTAATTTCTTAATAAATAGGTTAAAAAAACTTTTTGAAGTCCCTTACATAATGCAGGTGCTTCTAGAAAAGTGTTATCACTGAAGCAATCAACTCTGAATGTACTAATACGTTAATGCCACATGCAATAATGAAAGATGGAAACACTTCCTAATTATGTAGGCTTTTACTGCTTGAAGAATAGAAATTAGTGACTTTCAAGGGTTTATTTTTGCCAGGAGTTTGGATGACAAGGATTGTTCAATCGGCTGATGATTTAACAGGAAAAGTGACTAAGGTGCTATTGACATGAAAGTTGTAGGGAAAGAGATCATAATGTAAGAGCAACTCTGGATAAAACCTGAATCTTTTTGTCTTTCAAATATATACATTAACTCCAACTGCAATAAACAAATATAGCTTCAATAACAGTGTACATAGATAAATACTTTAGTTAGGTTGCTGTGTTTAAAAAAAACTGTTTTCTAGGTTAGGTGGTCCTAATCATTGGTCTTGCAAGTAATAGGAAACAGTGACATGGTCAGTTTCAGAAGTTGGTGAATGCATGTGAAACATGCTGAGAAGTAGATTACAGGTTGGAATCCTTAGTGAAATCTTCTGATGGCTGTTACAATGTGAGGTGCAATTTCTTAACATGGTTTAGGTTTATTGGCTCACTCAGAGAACAATGTAGCAGCCAGTATATTTATGTGAATAGAAACAGGCCTGGAACTGAACTTTGCCAATGAGTATACTAGACCTTGGCAAAGGAAACTAGATGTGTAACATAATGTCTGTGGTTGGGAAGAAGCCGAAAATTGTACACGAGTTTGAAAAATGGCACTGAAATAGCACTGGTTTTGGAAACAAATTCCTCAAGCAAATGCTTTCACTCTCCTACTCCATGTTTGAGGCAGATGTGGAGCTATTTTTATAAAAATATAAAAGATGTGGTTTGCTACAATTATTTCGTAAGTTGATTATTGTATCTGTTGTAATCATCATTTTATATAATAGTGTAAGATGCATTTCTTTTGAAGCTAAAATAATATCTTCCCTGAGGAAGACGTGTAATCCCAAAATGCGTTAGTCTAAAGACATTACTATATTTGACACTTGGACATTTCCTCAGTCAATTATTGTGAGACCAACACTAAAAATTATATTGGATCTACAATCAACTATTATATTGTGAATATTCTACAATGTATCAGACACCAACATTTTTGCAATTTGTAATTTTGAAAGTATCATGATCTGATGTATGTTTTTTGCTTTTTCTAGCTATTCCTTGACATCAATTTTTGGAGTCTGGAAGGCCAAGGAATTCAGTGTTTACATTGATTTTTTATTCAGTGATGTTTTTAACAATGTTAAAAATGAAATATCTCCTTCCACATTCCCCTTTTCTTTGTTATTATGGGTGCTGCCATTTTGTGCATTTTGCTTGGCCTGGTTACCAATTGTTTACGTAAGGTCAACCAAAGGACTATGCCACGTGGAATTTTTAGAACAAAGGTATAAAGGTCAACATTGTACACTTTCAGGACGTCCAAATTTGTGAATAATTTAAAGAAACAAGCATTGGCATTCCTTTATAATCTTTTTCCTAATGTTCTCACTATGAATCTTCTTCCGTTTTATGATATAATTTTGTATTTCATTTTGGCATAGTTTACTTATAAACTTACTGGCTTCTGATACTTCTCCCTTCTTTTACTTCAATGAATATTCCTTGAATGTTTGGCTTGTTTGAAAGCTTCCTTTGACTTCCTAATACTGACCTTGGCACATTTTTGTGTTTGAGACCATCTTCTGATTTTAATATTAATATTATTGATTTCACATTGTTGTTTTGTCTTTACTGGAAAAAGGCAGCATTTTTATATAGAGAAACTAGAAGATGAAATTTAACTAAGAAATGAGCTTGTTTAATAAGCCAAAAATCATTTTTGATATAACTATTGCAAAGTTTCTTTAACCAGAATTTCCTACGAAATACACACCATACAAATAAAGCTTTGTTTTTGATCCAATTTAAATAATAAGTCTCAATATTTCAGAAATCAAAACATTTATGTTGATGAACTGAACGTACAATGCTAAGCTCAGCAGCACAATCTCGGGAGCAGTATTGGGGTCTTCTTCCTCTTCCTCTTTTCTCACTTCTATGAATGGGGTCGATGTGCTTGATCAGCTTTTTCCAAACAGTTGAGTCCTGAACCTCCTTTCATGTCAAGACCTTTTCAGTCAGATCTTCTTTTACTTTATCCATCCACCTCTGCTTTAGCCTCCCTGGTTTTCTCTTCCCTGTACTTTCATTCTCATCACTCCTTTGCCCATATTTTCATTCTATTCATCACATGTCCATACCACTTCAACCTACTTTCCTATACTTCCTTAGATATCTCTCCTTTTTATTGTACCTCTGATTATCTCATTTCCCACTCTGTCCTTTTTTGTAACTCCACACATTCATCTCAACATTCTCATTTCTGCACATCTAACTTCTTTTTCTGAGCTCCCTTTACTGCCCATGTCTTAGCTCCATAGATCATTGTTCGTCTTACCACTGTCTTAAAAACTTTACCTTTAACCTTCACTTTAATTATTCAATCACATAATACTCCTGATACCTTCTTCCTATTGCACACTGTGCTCTAAGGGTTAAAAGGGCAACTAGTTTTCCATTTCGGGCTACCACTGAATCTAGATATTAAAATGTATTCACTCTTTTCAATAGCTCTTCTGAATCTCGATCATCATTAAACCCCAAATATCCTGTCTTCTTCCTGTTTATCTTCTATCTTCCAAAGCCCTTCCCCATTCTTCCAACTTCCTCTCCACTTCCTCTTTTCTGGTGTGCAATGGACAGTTGGGGCTTTTAACTGGCTGGGATGCCTTCATAAAGGAGGAACTGGGGGAGATAACTTGAATGGAGGCATCACCTCCCCTGGAATCAGCAGAGGGCAGTCCCCCTGGCTTAGGACAGTGCCATGGTTTTGGAGTTTGGATGTTCAGCCCTGTTGGGACTTGTGGTCACCGGCAGGGGAACATGAAGAACAGCTGAGCTGTTTACGGCAGGACTGCCACCACGCTGGAAGTGCTGCCAGAAGAAGATCAAGGGAGAACTCGAGCACCTCCGGGTGCTGTATTAAAGGAGCCACCACACTCACTTCAGGGAGCCAGAGTTGGGAGAGAGGGGACAACGCTTGTTTGAGGAAAAATGGAGGCAGAAGACAGAAGGAAGAAGAAAAGTGCTGTCTATTTGTAATTATACTGTGCTTGTTGCTGGTGAGAAACATGGGAAACATTTCCCACTGAATAAAAGCCTTGTGTTGTGCTAGAACTTGTGTCTATGTCTGTTGTGTCAGGTGTTGGGGAGCTGGAGCATCCCCTGATGGTCACAGTTGATACACAACACAATGTCATCAGCAAAAAGCATGCACCAGGGAGACTGGTCCTTTATCCTATGACTCAACACATCTATAAACAAAGCAAACAGGTAAAGGCTATCTGAAAAACCAGTCGCAGGATTTCAGCACAGGACAATGAATCTATAAAACAGCACCACTTACTACTGCAACAATCAAAACCATTTTTCCTTTAATCAAAAATGTGTAATTGACCTCTGTGTATTTAGTACCGGCATTTTATCTAGATGATGATATTCATGCAATAATACAGTTCAGGCCAAAAGTTTGGACACGCCTCCTCATTCAATGTGTTTTCTTTATTTTCATGACCATTTACAGCACTCCATCACTCTCCTTCTTGGTCAAATAGCCCTTACACAGCCTGGAGGTGTGTTTGGGGTCATTGTCCTGTTGAAAAATAAATGATCGTCCAACTAACCTGACTTCTGCACAACACAACTGCTGGTCCCAACCCCATTGATAAAGCAAGAAATTCCACTAAATAACCCTGATAAGGCACACCTGTGAAGTGAAAACCATTTCAGGTGACTACCTGTTGAAGCTCATCGAGAGAATGCCAAGAGTGTGCAAAGCAGTAATCAGAGCAAAGGGTGGCTATTTTGAAGAAACTAGAATATAAAACATGTTTTCAGTTATTTCACCTTTTTTTGTTAAGTACATAACTCCACATGTGTTCATTCATAGTTTTGATGCCTTCAGTCATGAAAATAAAGAAAACACATTGAATGACGAGGTGTGTCCAAACTTTTGGCCTGTACTGTATGTTATCCACTTATATTTTGGATTAACTTTGCACATATTTAGAAATGAAGCATAACAATGGCATCACTGATCCATCCATCCATTATCCAACCCGCTATATCCTAACTCTATCCTAGGGTCTGCTGGAGCCAATCCCAGCCAACACAGGGCGCAAGGCAGGAAACAAACCCCAGGCAGGGCACCAGCCCACCGCAGGCATCACTGATCTATATTTAAAATTCAGATTTTTTTAGTTAAGTTCAAGGTCTTAGCCGCCTACTTCATCTGTATACTATGCAAGTTTAATAAATGTAGGCTTTGAGGTCAGAATGGCAGCATGCCATCTAGTACTGCTCTAGAAAGTACTGTTTTTACATTCCATTCTGGTCAATATCTATGTAAGCTTTTCATGTATTGTACAATCTTTAATCTCTATTTTATTGAGTGGAAAGTAGTGATAAGAGAAATGTGAGAATGAGACTAATGTAGTAATTTGAAAGGAGCGAACAACTCTAATTGTGGCCCATGAGGTTTCACAAAACACAAGGAATTAACCCTCATAAAAGAAATGTGAGGTTTATAGATACTTCACATTCAGACATGATTCCTATTATTTTAAGTGGTTACCACTGGCTCTCATTAACTGGCAATTTGTTGCTGTAAATAATTCAAAAGAATTCAGAAATGTTTGTCATGTCAGACTTGAAACATATTATTCTTAATGTGAAATTCATCTTTCAATATTGCACTAAGAGAGTCAAATAAATACAAAATGCAGTTTGTAAGTTCTTTAGAAAATCATTTTGCAAATTATGTTTTTGATTATATTTGCTTTTGCAGTTTAGCTGTCACAAACTTGTCATGATGTCCCTGAATTCAGCTGTCTAACAAGTAAATAAAAGCACATTGCACAAAGTAAAGAAAAGTGCCTATAATTAAAGGATAAGGAACATTCTGGCCTGTGCTTTTTTGTTTGATTTTCACTGTGAATGATGATTGCAACAACTCCCAATATATCATCCAGAAAACAATAATAGATATCTGGCACAGAGCTTTTATTTGGCATAACTAAAATGGCATCCATTATCAGGTTTGGAAGGTATTACAGTACTAACAATAAATTTGGCATTACAGAAACATATGGAAAAGGGGGTGCTCAAGGACGGACTCTAAACCTAAATGATAATTCAAAGAATAAATTTAACAACAGGAATATTTACACAAACAATAAATAGAGGAACACAAAGGGTAAAAATGACTAACCACTTTGGGATTACCTCTATAATAGAAGATCTGAATTACTCTTTGGGGTTTCTGGACCACCTACCCATTTCTGCACTCAAATTTCAAATCACCTTGTCACACAAATCACTCTTTTTATCTCACATTTATCTTTCCTTTCTACCCAATGTTTATTCAAAGTACCAATGAGTTCTTGGAGGAGCTACACCTAGACACACCAAGTGCTCATGGATGTTCTCCATATAACTGAGTTATACTTGGGAGTACCAGACTAATTGCACCCAAAAGCACCTTGCTATGCTAGACTACCTCATAGTGATTTGGTGAACTTTTACAAGACTAATAAAACCATTTGAATTCATTCTTGAATACAACTACAAGGATGAATTATGTTATAGCATCCACCAATGGTAGCAAACAGTGTCACTATCACCAACACATTTACACAACTAACTGAGGTCCATAGTTCATGAGCCTCACTCAAGAATTAAATCAATTACTTTTTTGAAAGTGTGCATTCTGTAACAGGATTAAATGTTCTGACACCAAGGATCTCATGCACTCATACAGAGACAATTTAAAAGACACCAGTAATAAAACATTGAACCTGCCTAATCCAGTTTAAGTGTCTTAGGGAGTAGAACTCTATCAGGTAGCACAGATTGCAAAGCAGAAACCACTCTAAAGCCCACATTAAACACCATATAACTTATCAAGTAATATTCTGTCATAACCTTAATTTACTTTATATTAATATATCATGGAAAGTCACTGCACACAGCTGTGACAGTTCTGCAGCATGATATCCCTAGCAAATAAATTAGCACCCTGTGTAACTGGCCACAACAAAATCAAAATGGTGTCACTTTGTCATAACTTAAATGGAATGGGCCCTTGTATGTGTAAGACTGAGCAAACAATTAGTTCTTAGAAGTCCAATTTGTACAATGTGCACTAACATAGAATAGTTTATTCAAATCTACAAGAAAATAAAAGCCCAGAAAGCTAACAGTGGCCTCCAAAAATGAAAGTAAAAAGGCATTTTGGACTGTGCAAACAGAGAAGAGGCTTGGGAAACTTTGGAATTAGCACAAATACTCATTTAACATCTCATCTTTGTAGAACCACGAGAGAGTGCAGAAAAAAAATATCAGCTGCATTCCCTGCAATTTGTCATGTAATCTGACATCCTCATGTCAATGAGATCCAGCTCCTGCAGTTACAGTGTGACTTGCTCCAACTAAAAGTCATATATTGTGATGCCAGCCTTAGAAAGAGTGCTGACACTAATGTATACAGACACAGTGACCAACAAAGGGCAAATTTAGAGTCACTAGTAAACAAAAATGCACAGGAGATAAGACCAACCCAACAAAGGCAAACCCGAATGAAGGAGTCCCACTATAAGATCTTTTATTTTATTTGGCACTAATATGTGAACCCAGAATGCATAGTCAGGTTACCTTTTTGCCACAAAGTGATTTAGGCCTTTTAAAGATGTTTGTTGAATGTGCTAGCAGTAGAAAGTTGGTTTTCCACAGATGTAATGTTATATTCATCAATTCGTCTGTTATCTTCATTGTAATACACAAATGAACCAAAAAAGGAAGGTGAAGTTAATTTGTTATACAGTTTTGGATTTTTTTCCTAATTCAATGTCTGTTACTGATTTATTATTGACATATTTGATATTCATAGTGTGTGAGTACTAGTTGGGGGGTAGTGAGTTCTTTTGAGTTTCATCACTCTGGTGCCCATGGGTATCTTAATCTCGCCTTAAAAATAAGGTGTCACAAGAATGAACGAGAGACATCAAAGGTTTGGGGCAGCCACCTGTATATTATGCAATGGCTGCAAATCGGTAAATTTGTTGCATTGTTCACAGGTCAGAGTGCAAAGCAGAACTGATTTAGGTATGTAAAGATGGAGGCTTTAAAGGCCGAGACCGGAAGTGACGTCTTTATGGGTGACGGAGCCATGTGGGATTTCCCGTGAATGGTCTGCAGAGGATCAAGAGAGAAATTCAGTGCACCTCGCCACCCCCTGGTCTAGCGTGGAACTATTATTATGCAGGCCCTTTAGCTGCCTCCCATGCATGCATGTGTGACAAAGGGTATAGAAAAATGATGAATTACTCTAATTGTGGAGACTGGAAACTATTGGTATTGTATAGTTGATATACCTGTAGCTGGAGTCTAAAACAGAGATTCTTTATGTATTTTTTTTTTGATTCATAAAAATCATCATTTAATGCTCCTGATTGTTCAATGTCTAGATGGTACAGTGCTTGGCAGCAATAGAGAACTGATGGCTCTGAAAGTCTAAAAACTATCACAATGCTTCATACTAACATGCGTCCAGTTTTCCATCATTCTGTAGTTACCTATGCTTGGACATGTCAGTTCTGACACTGGTAATATTTTTAGGCATTTGTTCAATATACAGCAGTGACAACAGTTAATTAAAAACCATCAAACCATGTAGATCTAGTGTACAGACTGACATAGAAACCAGCAAAAATAACCCACCTTGTGAATTGTGAGATTTCAGGCGTACAGTGAGGTCTCTTTTGATGCTTGGTGATGTGGAAATATAAATAAAACACTATACTAATAAATAAAAGGAGGTCCTCAATACATAAATATGCCCAGAAATGTAATTGAAATTCTGAATAAATGCTTAATCAGATTTCTAAAGTTTATAAAGCTATCAAGATGCAACTCCCTTATCTTAATTTAGTCACACATCTCAAAGCATGAAGCAATGAACAAAATAGGGATGGGAAACAGATGGTCACCCTTATGACTCCACAAATATTATCAATTTTGTTAATTAGAGAAATGAGTAATTATTGCTTATTTGCCTCTCTCAGTTCTGAAATTAGGTTTGCAAACAGGATGTGTGAAGTAGCCTTCCTCTTACACAGTGAAAATTGCTTTAAATACAGATGTAAATAAATATGTTTATGCCTGCGTAGAGAAAATTAGCTTTACCTGTATAAAATATAGTTAGCACATCCCAAAGACCACCTGTGGTGGAAACAAATCCATGCAAAATGAGTGTATTTTTTAGATAGTGCTCTTCACTGAATACAGACATTACGTGCTGTGACAAGTTCTTAGGGAACAAGCAAGTACAAACATTAATAATTCTCATTTAAGAACAGACACAGGAAAACAAAGCAGTTTGAAACAGAAATGGAGCCCAGAAATATTTGTCCATTACTTAATTATTAAACTATGTCCAATTGACATCAATGTCTGTTTTTACAGAATTAGGATTTAGAGCCGCAATTAGAAAATAAGAGAGTGGCACGGTGGTGCAGTGGGTAGTGCTGCTGCCTCGCAGTTAAGAGACCTGGGTTTGCTTCCCTGGTCCACCCTGCGTGGAGTTTGCATGTTCTCCACGTGTCTGTGTTGGTTTTCTCTGGGTGCTCTTGTTTCCTCTCACAGTCCAAAGACATGCAGGTTAGGTGTATTGGCAATTCTAAATTGTTTGGTGCTTGGTGTGTGTGTGTGCGCACCTTGCCCAGGGTTTGTTTCCTGCTTTGCACCTTGTGTTGGCTGGGATTGGCTCCAGCAGACCCCCGTGACCCTGTAGTTAGTATATAGCGGGTTGGATAATTAATGGATGGATAGAAAATAAGAGAACAATTAGTTACTTGTAAAGAATTAATTTATAAATTGAGGAGATTCCAGAGCAAAGCTAAGTGCTGAAACTGTTACTCATTTCAATGTTAAACGTAGGTGCGAACAACTTAGAAGTACACAGAAGAAAGAAGGCAGGCTAGGTCTAGAGTACATTAAATTCAGTTTAAATTCAGTCTAGTCAGATTCTGATTTTACCATAGCTCTGAAACTAATCACCTCTATGTTATAAATCACATGTTGAATCATTAGTATTTTCATTTTTCTTTTTTATGTGGATGATAATAAACTCTGCAACTTATTCTATAGGAACTTTCACAACAGCTGAGATTCCTTAAAACTGGACTGTTACTGTTCTATCGTGCTTATAATGTTTATGTTTATAAAATGACAAGCAGCTTAAACTCATTTCCCCTTTACCACAATGGAGAAGACTGCTTAACATATTTAATGAAACAATTGGGAAAAGGTAAAACGGAAACAGAAAACATCATCAATATATTAATCTACAGAAGAGAAAGATGATACATTAAACAGATGACAAGATGCTGCTGACAATATACTTACTATAAGAAAGCATACAGCACATGTCAGAATCACTCACGCTTTGCCCCTCAGGGCCACCGCATAAACTACTCTAATACATGAAATAATACAGCCTACAATAAACACACACGTAAAGAATATTAAACATACTAGCAATGCATTGAGCAGCTTAAACATAAAACAGATTGATGAGAACTATAAATACAATAATAATGCTTCTTTCTACTCATTACTACTGCTTGTATCATCAGATGGAGAGAACTAAAAGGATTATAAGTTCATAAATATATTAAATCGTACTACAGTACCACATAGAACCAATAGATAGGAAACTTCTTCTTAACAAAGAACTTAACTAAATTCACACTCCTTATGTTGTATTGCTAGATGTCACAGTCTAATTTTAATATTAATTGGTTCCCAGGAAGTAAAAGCAACAATATTTTAGTTACTGGTGTGAATAGGAGCTTTGTACTCTTCCTTAAAAATTTTGATTTCAGCTTTTCAGATTCTTCAGTTTTGACTAGGGAACACTCTTTTAATACGGACCATTGGTCACTTACTGAACATGGTTTATGTGTCCTTTACAAGCACAACAATGCCTGCATTATATCAGGTTTGTCAGATTGCCACTTTTTTCACGCCTAAAGAGTAGACAGATATTGTTTGTGCTAACCAGGGCCGGATTAAGACCCTTAGATGCCCTCAGCACTAAGTAATTTTGGTGCCCCATTACACTAGTAATTCAAAATATTAAAACAATAACAAACTAGAAAATAAAATTTTATTATCAAAAATTCGAAATTAAACAAAACATACTTATGGTAAGAAGGAAAATAATATTTATTTTTGTATGCTTCATTTTATTTTTATCTTAATAATTTTCTCCTACTTTTTTTCCTTGCAAACTCTTTGATTAGATCTTCATAATCAATCTTACGTAACACATTTTCTTCTATACATAATAGAGGTAAGGCATCCAGAATATGTTATTTGAATTATTATGTGGCATTCAACACAGTTACACATTTCATAAACTGAATAATACAGATATTTTAATTCCCAGCTTACTGCTGATGCTGAATCATGTGCTCTTAAGGTGGGGGGGGGGGGGGGGGGGGATTATCCGTAAACTACATTATGTAAAAGTGAAAATCGTACAGCTGATTACTACTGGATAGTATTATTAATAACTTTTTTTACTAAGAAAGATTTAGTTACAAAATTTTCACAGAATATTCTTTAAACCTTATATTAAGAATGTATGTAAAAGCTTTTCTAATTAATGAATGCAAAAGCCATAAATAAATCAATTAATAAAAATGGTAAAAATTCATGACAGTTAAAGTCGTATGGCAATGTAATGCTTAGAGCAGTTAAATGCATTAAAAACTGCAAAACTGCCGCCTCCATGTCGTAAACCGAACGACTTTAATTGTTATAGTACCTAGGGGTTATGAAAACCGTCGTATCAAAATTAGACTAGGACCAACATTTTTATGAAAATCTCTAGTTTTTGATGAAGCAAACCAAATTCCAAAATATCAATTTTGTTTCAGCTTTTTTGAAATTTTTTACATCTCATATTTAAGGATGTTTTAGGTCTCAAAGTGACTACAAAGTGGCTTAAATGGCTACAAATATTAATTTTATCTGCCATTATTCTAAGGACTACAAATTATCCAATCTCCTGCCAAAACCTATAGAAATTGACTTTAACCCCAAAATTGACTTAAAAATTTATTTTGTACAGCACTGCTTTTAGATAAAGATCTGATGGCGTTTTTATCATTACTTGAAGAGAAAATGGCATCCGAAATTTTACAAATGTTAACGTTTGGGTCGATTTTAAAGGTTTTTTTAAAATGTACGGTTTTCATTTTGACATGAAAACCGTAGATTTACAATTTTGATCATTTAATTTATTTATGGCATTTGTGTCAATTTAGCAAATCCATTTACATATATTCTTAGTACAAGATTTGAAGAATATTTTTGTGAATTTTGTTAATAAATCTTTATTAGTAAAAAAGTTATAAACAATTTTATCCAATAGTAATCAGCTGTACGATTTTCACTTTTACATAATGTAAATGAATTTAAAAATATCCAAGAATAGAATTAAATAGACTTACCAGAATATTTTTTCCTCAAACTGGGACGATTTTTTGTTTTTGCTTAAAACAGAAAATAACGCTTTCGACGCACTAGAAATTTATTTTAAATTAAATAACAGATAATTCACGAAACACAACAATTACAGTACGTGATAATAATTTTTAATCAACTATTAACTATTATTTAAAAATATAAAAACATATTGTTTTGAATCAAATTATTTTCACAATATTTTGACATAAGGCGTTTAAAGGAATCACCATGAAACGGGAATTCCCCATCGTGGATAGCACCAGTATGCAGAACGCACTGTGTAAGGCGCCATCTACGAACAGTGACGGTATAGGGAGGTACAGAGAGGCATTATTTATTTTTCATTAAATTTTGAAAATGGCTATAAATTTAATTAATTTAATGATTTATGTGATAAATTCAGCCATGAAATATTTTTGTGGTGCCCCCTTTACCCTTGATGCCCTAAGCATGTGCTTACTTTTTTTATATGGTTAATCCAGCACTGGCGCTAACTGTCCTATATGCTATTAGCGAGACTCTGAACTTGGCTCCACTGATATCTTTAGAGATCATTGTAATCAAACTCTTTTGGAAATTGAAATATATGCCCATCATGGACATATGTTAGATCCTGAAGAAAGACTTTTCATCATATACCCAACGGCATTACAAATCCTAAGGGATTTTATGCACTGTGAAATGTTGAGAGAATTCCCCATTTTGTGAAAGGTTTGTTTTCAGGGGATACTTATAAAAAGGTCCCCCTCAGAGTCCATCTGACCCAAAGACTGTGGTGTATGGGTAGCTTATTCACACTAAAATCAATGTTCTTTATGGCAGTGAAGTGATCATTGAAAGTTGCCTCTTATTTGTTCTCCTCAAAAGGTCAATGACAGCAGCTCTGTGGGCAATTACTTTGACCCATAATTGACATAAAAGTCCCTATCAACAAATTGCTTTTTATTGGTGCCAAAATCCCACCTTTCATCTTGAGCAGCACATTGAAGGTCATAGATAGTTGGGGAAGGATTGTTTCCAAAGATATGCACTTTCATTCTATACTTAATGAATTGTTTACTGGGATTATTGCCTCAAAACCAAAACCACTGAAAAATGTTTTTGTCTTCTGGTCTAATGACAAAAACAATGAGACACTGTATATCTGCCATGAAAGCAACAGTGTCTAGTCTTCTAAACCCAGAACTTGGCTAATGCCACAATTACCTTGAAAGAAGCCTAGACGGACCACTCCCAGGTTTAAAATACTTATAGAATAGCAATCTCGGTGTATATCTTCTTGGGTAGTTCAATTCCTTTCAATATTCAATTACAAAATAAAGGTTTATACCTTCTTTCTTATGTCACTATGTTTTTAAAATCTGATTTATTCTCAGTCATATTTAGTTATTCTATTTGCAGTTGTGAGAAAAACTTCATGAATGCTTTGACATTTCTGATTGAACGGCAGCTTAAATGTGACCTGATCTTCATATCTGTCAGTGTTTCTTAACACTTTCTTGTCTTCATAAATTGAGTGTAATTGACAGAATGGTAGGTGGTGCAGAGTTTCCCCTTGGTAAATCCAGCAAAAAGTAGGTCACAACAACACTGTTCTATGACATGTTAATAAATAAATGCAGTCTGATTAAATTAATTGCATATGTTATATTGTAAACTGTCCCAAATTTAACAGATTGCTTAAATATTCAAAGGCAACAATGGGGAAAATATGTTAAAGGTAGATTAAATAGCATGGATAAACTCTTTTAACAGTAATAACGTCAATGAAACTGCAATGTGGCTGCTGATCAGGCCTGTGCAGAGTTTGTGCCAGTTCTGGCTCACTCCTCTTTGTAAAGCTGTTTCAGTTTATTTCTTTTTCTGGTTCAGGACTTCCTCGGTCATGCTAAAATAATAATTTTGTTCTATATAAGCCACTCTGCAGTTTTTTTATTTTTATGTTTGGGGTTATTGTCTCACTGAACAGCCTAGCCTCTGATGTGTCTCAGTCATCAGATTGAGCCTTGATATTTCCCTGTAGGACTTCATGATTAAACATCAAAGCCATTATTCCTTCAGTGCTCACAAGATGCCAAGGCTCTGTAGCAGCAAAGAGGCTCCAAATCTGTGTCCCTGCTGCTTTCACCAATTGTCAACAGAAAATGTTTCCAGTGATATTGTGTAACTTCCAGGTTGTATACAGCAGACTTAAGATAGTATTTTTTTTTGAATAACTGTTTTTTGTAAAATGTAAACCTCAGTCACCCTTCATCCCAACTCGGCTCAACTCACTGGGGTTTCCAATAGTCATTTATAGTCCTTGACCCGGATGTGCTTCTGATCCCCCAGTCCATGTGATTCTCCAGCACTTCTGGGTCAGGTGAAAACTCCTCTTTTTCTTCAGCCTGGAAGTACTTTATTTCTTCCGTCCTCGTGACTGTGACGTACTTCCGGACTATATGGAAAATATAAGTCTCTAGGCCTCCCTGTAGCGTCCCCTGGTGGCCCCGACATTATCCAGCAGGGCTGTGAATTAAAACTCCAAATACCATGATGCCCTACTGGAATTTGGGACATCTCCACGTCGCAAGGAGGGCTCCATCTATCGGCTTGAGGGTATTGGCTGGGATAAAGTGCCGGCCATAGTCCACTATATATATATAGTGAATGGAACCCAGGCACAGACAGGCAGACATGTTGTTTTCCACCACCACACGTTTATTTACAACTATTTACAATGTTCAAAAGTGCACACAAACCCCCAAAGTCCTGGCCACACAACGCCTTATTCTCTTCAGGCCATCTCCTTGACTCCTCCAGCAAGCTCAGTCCTTCCTTCTCTCCCGACTCTAGCCTCGAATGAAGGGAGGCGGCCCCTTTTATCCACACCCGGATGTGCTCCAGGTGCTTCCCGGCAACCTTCTACCGACACGCCTCCATGTGGCGGAAGTGCCGGCTGTACTCCCGGAATCACTCCGGGTGTCCCTGCTTCTCTTCCCCCCAGCACTTCCTGGTGTGGCGGAAGTGCTGAAGTTCAGGGTCCCCAAGGCCTTGGGGTGCCCCCTGGCGGTGACCACGGGCCCCTACAGGGTTGGGCTTCCAGGCCCCCTACCCGTGGCCCCCAAAACCACCAGGGTGGCAGCCCCCACGTGGTCCAAGGTGGGTGCATGCCCCTCTTCCGGTCCTTCATGGCGTCCCGGCCGGGTCGTCACCCCTGTCATCCCTGACAATATATACATATATATATATATATATATATATATACTGTATATGTAAAAAAAACACTAGAATGCATTATCACTCCCTCGATTGTGATAGCAACTAGACACCAAACCTAGGAAGCCAGAAAGTCATTCCTTGTGGTGCCCTTCAAGCTTAACCATCACCTCTAGTGGCTGTGTAGCTTTTACAAGCACAAGGAGTTTCCCACACAATGTTGAGCCAATGACCAGAAGGAAGAAAAAACTAAATGTCCTTTCAATATATGCAGCCTTGCTACACCATTGTGGAGGCAATTGTGGTTGATTTCAATAGAATTTGAATAAGGTCTGACTCTGGGACCATGGTTGGTGAAGACACATCAATGTCAAGGTTTCTTCTCAAGATCAGGAAGTATAACTTTATTGGAGGAAAGTAGAGAACAGAAAACAAGAGAAGAAAATTTGCAATGGCCTGTCATAACTATTGCTACAAGTATTACCACAAGTATTTGAAAGTGAATTATAATGATAGAAGCATGTTCTCTGTAGCAAAATCAGAAATGTAAAAAAAATATGCCTGTATGAGTAACAGAGGGCTTAAGAAAAAATTAATAAAATAACTTACTTCCTATCATAGCTCCCTCTAAGACATCATCTCCAAATGCATCCACAGGATTTCAGGATAAATTAAGCATGGAAGCTTGCTAGCAGCTGAGGGATATGAATGTCACTAGAGCATAATCAAGAATGGTCCTTGAGACAATGACATTCCTAATGAACTAGGTACTCGATGTGAGAGCCTTGACAAAGAAAATCCAAAAACCTTTAGACTTCAAATCACTTTTAGCCATCAATCTGGACTAGAGGTTTAGAAGGTTTATCACAGTAGTATACACTAAAAAATACCTACTTAAGTTGGAAGACAACTTAAGCAGTTTTATTCAAACACTCAAATGGGAATGTTTAAAAAGCTTAGAGATACAATACATTTCAAATAACTTAGCAACAAGCAATATATTCCACCAATTTGATGGACATTAACTGTATCTGAAATTATGGGTGAAGAAAATTGTGCAAATTAACTATCTTCTTTAAAAAGATATCAGCTAACTTATAAGCTCACAGGAGTTTAGTGCAACAGATAAAATGAGTGCACTTAGTGAAGCAATCTGTTAAAACAATATCAGTAGTTAATTTGAAAGAAGAAAATCAGTTACAAAATTCCTTAATATAGCTTCCCATGGGTACCTTACTGATGGCATGGGTTGTAATAATCAACCTGGTGTTGATTTGGCTCTGATACATATTTCACAAGCCTGAACATAATCATGGAATCTACAAAATTTTTTTTCCCATCAAAAGTACCTTTTTATTACTTTGGTAGTAACGGCTGTACTGAAATGGACACATATTTATGTGTGCCTAGTCCAAAACTCTGCTCCTTAAATGAATGGAAACAAAGTTTTCCTCTTGGGATTCTTTTTGGATGAGGAGATTCTAACAGAGGAATTACACTTTTTTAAAGATTTCAGATATATTTGCCTCTGTAACTCCTGAAAGCCCTGCTGTAATCACCTTATAGGGTTTATATAAACTAGATAAGAGTCAGCTTTGCCATTCTTATCTTTGACTCCATAAGAAATAGCAAAGTTAAAATCTCTGAAAAATTAACTCCATTTAACTTGTCTTGCATTCAGAATTAGCATTTTGTAGCTTCTTATGATCTATAAATTGTGTGCCTTTTACCTAGTGACAACATTCTGCCAATGATAATTTTATTATCAACAACAACAAGTTTCTTACATATCATAATTATGTTCTGCTAATGTCAATGTACTAGAAAAATAGGAACAGGAGTGAAACTCATTAATGTCCAGAAATGTTTGGTACAAAATGTCAACCCCACCTTGAATGTGACCATCTTGACTATGAATCACAAAGCAGGACCTGAATGTCTAAGTATAGGAGCAATCACAAACAGCATTTTTAATAGACTGAAAGTTGATTAAGCTTCTACCATCCAGTGGAATCTGAGTTTTGTTAGTCAAAGAAGTAATAGGTGTTCTTGAACATGAAGAATATTGGTATAGTATTAGTATCAAAGTCTTTAGAAGAGATAGGAACATCATCAATGTAAACAACAACAACAACATTTATTTGTAGATCATATTTTTATATGAAAGATGTAGCTCAAAGTGTTTTTAAATATGTTAAAGAAAAAGTTACAAAGAAAGGAAAACAAATTAGAAATAGGTATAATAAGAATGAATAAATGAAATACCAAAAATAATTGATAAAAAAAATCAATGGACACTTTCATATCATAGATATACGGGTAATAGAAAATGAGTCCTTATACTGTATACATACTTCTTTTTAAGTCTCTAAAGATATGTCAAATGCTATGTTCAGATGGCCAGGGAGGACAGAAACATTTTTGATACTCCAGGAACAAGATTTATTACAAAAAAACACAATCGGTAACAGGATCCAAAGCCATAAGACCACCCAACGCACACTGGGAATTCAACCTAACAAAAATGTGGTAAAGTAATTTCTTATTCAAAGCCATAAGACTACCCAATGCAAACTGGGCATTCTACCTAACAAAAATGTGGTATTTATTGTTTTTTAAACTTTGTCCTAGGTTTTTTAATGCAGTGGGTTTCATTGACAATTGGATTATCTGCTTATGTTCCAATATCACAGGTGGCTGCACAGTACTTTGAACAAACCACTATTAGATGATTTAGGTTTATGTCTGGGAATGTAGGACCTCAGGCACTCGGAAATTAAGGAAGGTGAGACTGTTTGGAGCTTTAAATACTATTAATATTGTTTTAATATCAATTCTAAAGTTCACAGATAACCAATGTAATTATGCTAAAGCTGGTGAGATGCGCTCAAATTTTATCTTTTCTTACTAAGATTCTAGCTGCATTCTGAACTTACGCTAACCAATTAATGTGTTTCTTAAGTAGTCCTGTTAGGAGTGCATTATGGTAATTAACAATTTGCAATGGTATAAGAGGTCCAACTTTTGCATTGTTCCTTAAATAAAAAATGTACTCTTAGTAATGTGGTTAATGTGTAATTTAAAGTTCAGGTCAGAATCAATGATTACACCAATTTTTAATTGACTTTTAATGCCAAGAGATTAAGTTTATTTCTAAGACCTTCATTATTTCCATTTTTGCCACCATATAGGAACTCAGAGGGTCCAGAGCTTCATGGTCATCAGTTGCTATAGATATGTAAAGCTGTGTGTCATCTGCATAACTGTAAATAGTTCACCTTGTGTTTCTGGCCTAATTGGAACATGTAGATTGAAAACAACTTTGTATATAATAGCAATTACTACAACTGACAAAGAATTTCTACATGTAAAATAAGACTGAAACCAAATCAAGACACTACTAGAGATACCCACACATTGTCTAAAGTGAAAACAAAACTAAACCATAATCTATACTAATAAACGGCAAAGCCCTCACTCACTCACTCACTCACTCACTGACTGACTGACTCATCACTAATTCTCCAACTTCCCGTGTAGGTAGAAGGCTGAAATTTGGCAGGCTCATTCCTTACAGCTTCCTTACAAAAGTTGGGCAGGTTTCATTTCGAAATTCTACGCGTAATGGTCATAACTGGAAGTTGCTTTTCTCCATTTACTGTAATGGAGTTGAACTGGAGGGGCGGAGTTCCGTATGACATCATCACGCCTCTCACGTAATCACGCATTACGTAGAAAGCCAGGAAGAGCTACAAAACGCGCTTTAGAAAACATGCATTATATAATTAAGAAGGCAGCGAAACAATTAGAAGCGAGCGACTGAC
>JANRMT010062805.1:1226327-1238333 GCA_026402145.1 Polypterus bichir lapradei
AGAGAGAGAGAGAGAGAGAGAGAGAGATGACAACAACACTCATATCAATGACAAAACAATTACATTAACAATCATGTTACGTTATTTTTAAAATATTTCCTTTTCTTTTTCATAACTTCTTTAACACACTACTTCTCCGCTGCGAAGCACGGGTATTCTGCTAGTTTTAACCATAAAACTAAACCAAAACATGGTTCCCAAAACCTATATATCACTGGCAAAAGATTAAACAACTGTGGGAGCATTGGCCAAACCATACAACAGTATTTATAATATAGTGTGGTTGTGTAAAATGAGTCCACTCATCTCTTTCCCTTATTTTAAATAACTTGTATGTAAGTGGAGCTCTAATGTATTAAACATCATTTAACCCATTAATTGGTTTAATGAACGTGAGATGAGAGGAGGAAGACAGCAATTTTCTGCGGTAATATTGTTTAATTCTATGTAGTCTGTGCATGAATGTAGTTCTCCATTTTTTCAGCAAAAAAGACGCAAACTCCAATTGGGCTGTTAGATGGCCTAATAAAAGCCATAAATTATGTTGTATATATGTTTCAGTAGTATTACACTTAGGGTTTGACAATGCATACATCTTTCCTTTTGGAAAAGAGACTCTAGACAATAAATTAATTGATCAGTCATTCTACCTATAAAGAGTTACTATATGATTTCTGTTTATTAAAGACTTCATGGAAATCATAATGATGTTAATAACAGCTTCTTTGAGTTCAGCAGCAATCTTTGCCCTTTAATTTTTTTTTTTATTTTGTTATGATATGTAAAATGTGAGATCAGACTGATAAGCTTCTCTTCTGTTTGCGAGGTTTAAAACACCTGTGCTCATTAGTCCTTGTCACTATATTCTATGTATTGTACTTCCAAATGAGCATTCATTGGTTCATTTGGTTGTTAGCGCTCCTGCGTATGAATCCCTGACTAATGATAAAATCATAAAAATTTGAATTTATTCTAGCCAGTCAAAGACTAGTTAGTTTCAGTCATTGGGTATATCGCATTAGATGATCAGTTTCACAGTGCTACTGTGAAAGATTATGTAAATGAAGGCTACAACTAGAAAAGTCATTTTAGATGACATAGGCTATAGACTTGATCAAATAAAATAATAATAAACCAATGCAAATTCCTATATCTTGTAACTTTGTAAGCAACAAAAATTTTTCTACCTTGATCTGAAAATCTACAAGAGCATTCTGATTGTGTCTTGGTGATTGTGTGTAGTATGAATAGGAGTATCTGCAAAAATACCATTATTTGTGTTATTCTCAGAAAGAACGCCGAATTTCACATGTGACTCACCAAAAACTATATCGTTTTTAGAGTTTTTTTTTTTTTTTTTGCTTTTCTTGTTAGATAAAACATTTGAGGGAATTAAAGGTTGACTGTCAGTGGCGTCCTGACCACCTGTACTCATTCCTTTTCTGCATGGGTTCTCTCAATCCTGCTTCTCGTTCTCTTTCATTTTAACTTCTGTTCCTTTTCTTTTTCTCT
Organism: Polypterus bichir lapradei; assembly: GCA_026402145.1. NCBI lineage: Eukaryota > Metazoa > Chordata > Cladistia > Polypteriformes > Polypteridae > Polypterus > Polypterus bichir. Next base: position 1,227,840 of record JANRMT010062805.1, read on the forward strand.
TTCCTTCTTCCTGTTCATCCTTTTATTGTTCTGTCTCTTTCTATGCTCCTTATACTATCCGATTAGGTGCAGATGAGATCCTCCGCCCACTCCGAGGTGTGAATGCGACACTTGGCTGATCCACCTACATTTGCACGTGTGTGCACAATCAGCCATGCATTACAATCAACACTGAAACAGCGTTGTCATGGGCTCATCTGCACCCATTTTGAGCCTCCACACTCTGAGGACCTTATTATTTATTTAAAACTTGCACAATGCCACAGATGCTCCTTTAACACCTCTTTCAATCAAATTATCTCTATCAACATCATGACATTTCAGGAAAACCTTATATTAACATAAAGTTTATTTGAGAGAAAATACAAATGTATACATTAATCTATAAACCCTAAATGCAATAATCCAGAACAGTATCTTCAAATACTCACCTTTTCAGGATTGGTTCTTGCTTTGCATCTAAATGCAGCAAAGATTAAAACCTGCATTTCTGAGTTTATTAACTGGGGATGTGTGTTAGTTGTATGTATGTATGGATGGATGTTTTCATACTTTCACACTTAAAATGCTACCAAGATAATCTGTAATTTTTTAAGACACCAAACAATTACAGTTCCTTGATTAGCATATTTTATTCTTTCTTCATCAACTTATTTGAGCCTTCACTAAAAAATGTTATCTTAGAATGCCCTCATGTGTCAGGGTGCAGTAAAACCAAAAGAGCAGAATACAGTAAATCAAGAGCAATAAGGCCTCTGAATTTAACCTGCACATTTCTCAGTTTAGACAAATAAAGGTTAAAACTATGCTTAGAACAAGTAGAAAAAGCATGTAATGGTAATATTACATGTCAAATCTCATAAAGTAGTAAAAGCTTTTTTAAATTAACTTGTCCCTTCTAGTGTGGCAGAAATTAGTTTTAAGGGCTTTAATTAAAAGTCTTTGATATATTAATAGCTTAAGAAATATAACAATTGTTGTTGATTAAAAAATCATCTTTCCAGCTACACAACTGCTGGAGAGACTTCAGCGGATTCACCATTATATAGCTCACTCTGAGGCTGATGAAACTGTATATATTCATCTCCACAATAAATTGTCATCATGAAAATGGTTTGCTTTTAAATACTGTCTTATTAGTCTGATGTCGTGAGAGAGAGAGAGAGAGAGAGACAGACAGACAGACAGACAGACAGACAGACAGAGACAGATCTTTATTTGTTCCCAGGGAGAAATTTGCTTTTTTTCAGAAGCTCAATCTATAAATTAATGTTATTGAATTATGATAAACAACAAATTCCTAGACTAGATGCCAACTGTAGATAACATTTTACAGAATTTAGGCACTTATAAAACATAACTATTTGTAACCTTGGTTATCATGGCCAAAACAGGTTGGCAGAATAATCCATTATTTTATGAGTGACTTTCCGCAGTAAAATCATTTACCCTATAATAAAAATGTTTTGTAGAGGAGAAAATCATTGGTCCAATTGCACAAGATTAAAGATGTGAACAGACTAAGAGAAAACTGCATAAAGGATCCTTCTTTATTTGGATTGCAAAATGAAATTACAGAATGTGGTCTTGGCATGCATTTCTAGTTCATCTGGACCATAACCCTTTGTAATGTGAGACAGCAGTATACCCCAAAACATCTCAGATGACAACCCCATTTTTTGTAAGTTAGAGATATGCACATAACCACAAAAACTGACTCCTTTCTGATTATTTTGAAAGTACTTTCAAGATCCAATATTAGCTAAAATTGCACCTACATGAATAACACATTTATTTTACTTACTGTATATTTATTGAAAAGAAAAAGTATTAAACACACTCAGTGATTAAACAAATTGCTCCTTTACATTTAACAACTTGTTATGTGATCTTATTCTGCAATGAGCACAACCAAACACTTATTTCAAACCAATGTCTCTCTTTTACATTACAGTGAAGGTGTTTTAGTCCACTCTCCGCTGCAGAACTGTTTTCATTAGAAAACATTGGCAGATTTTTCAGTGCTGATTTCAGGTTGTGCCACTGCATCATTAAAGTATTTATGTCTGAACTATGCTTCTTTTTAGGCTTTGTATTATTGTTTTGCTGCATCACTTATCTAAACTTCAGATATCGTTAACCAGACATTCTCTATGTGTTTTCTGATACTGAGCAGAATTTTTGTAGGGCGAAAACCACACTGTTAGGATACTATATGGATTGTTTTACTTAAAGATTCAATGTTGTCACTTTTTGAATACCTTCCAGCTTTTAAACTCATGTGAAAATATATTATATATATTACATAATCATATATTTACACCTCAGTGTAATGTTTTTTCTTTTGTAAGATATGTTGACATGTAAAGGTTTTGATCTTCACTTAAAGCATGGGAAAGACACTATATAAATAAAATGTATTAATATTATTATTATTAAACATTAACTATGGATAAAGGTGATATAAAAACATCATGCCATACAGTATTTACTTTTTGCAGTTTATTGCAGAATTTAAATAAGCATAAATGCCCATTTTGCATGTGGAAAAAGTAAGTAAACCCCTACGTTCATCACTGCTTCAAATGTCTTAAATTGTAATCTCTTGCACCAGATTAGATGCAAATGATTAGAATGTTATTAGAGAGGATTTTGGGGGAATCTGTCTTAAACCTCAGACATTTAGTTTGCTCTTTGTTGTTAAGGTGTGTGTTACCATGCCTAGATCAAAAGAACTTGCTGTGGCCTTCAGAAAGAGGGTTATTGATGTCTATGGTCTGGCAAGAATTTAAAAGGATCTTGGAAATCAACCATCTACTGTTCCATCTACAAATGAAAAAGGCCACACCACCCTGGCAAGCTCACCCCAAGAAAAGAACAGAAGATGTTGAAAGAAGTCTCTAAAAATCCCAGAATTTCATTACTGGACCTAAAGGTAGCTCTTGCCACTGTCGAAGTGCATGAGTCTACCATTAAAAAGAGGATACACAAATTAGATCTACATGGGAGGTGTACAAGAGGAAAATCTTTCCCGTTCAGCAAGAACATTAGGGCAAGACCAAAGTTTGCCTTTGAGCTCCTAGGTAAAGACCAGGGGCCTCATGTATAAACGGTGCGTATGCACAAAAATGTTGCGTAAGCCTGTTCCCACGTTCAAATCGCAATGTGTAAAACCTAAACTTGCCATAAAGCCACGCACATTTCCACGGTAGCTCATACCCTGGCATATGCAAGTTCTGCGCTCAGTTTTGCAGACTGGTGGCACCCAGCGTCAAAGCAGTGCTACTGTTCCAGTGTGGTTTTCCTTTCTTTTTTTGATCCATATCCCTGACGTGGCTTTATAAATACACTGAGATTAACTGCATATTGTTTATTAGTTTAATGCATCTGATTGTAATTAACCCAGCGTTTCTCAACCTTTAACTATTTGCGACCCGAGTTTTCATAACAATTTTAATCGTGCCCCCCCTAACATTTTTTTGAAATGTAGATGCATATTTTATTATACCTACTTAACTTTTATCGAAATTTATCTAACTCTATATTTATTGTTCTAGTATCAGAATGTAGTTTAAGTTAATTTGTTTTGGTTTCAACAGATGTTTTTTTTCATATTTTTGATTCTTGTTTTCTTTTTTCACATCTTTGCGCCCCCCTTTTTGTTACTTCAAGACCCCCTAGGGGGGCCTACCCCACAGGTTGAGAACCACTGAATTAACCTGTAACAATATAATGGACCATGGAATGGCCAAACTATTCTAAATACCATAGCTGCTTTAGCGTTGTTACTCTCACTGCACTTTCTTTTTCTTCTTTCAGCTACTCCCATTATGGGTTGCCACAGCAGATCAACTTTTTCCATATTACTCTTACTGCACTACTCGGAGCAGCTGATCGGAAAGAGAATTATTGGTGTACAGCATCAAGCACACGCTGCCTCAGCCATGCTGCCTATTTGAACTGCTCTCACACGGCAAATGCTTCAAAACCTTTCCTGTACAGACCTTGCGGTTCAGAAACAGTTTCATCCCAAGAACTATAAATGCACTCAATCAGTCCAGCAAGTGCTCCTTGTAGAACTGTTTGTACTTATTAGTACAATCACCTCACTGTAAACTTGCACTACAGTTATAATATTGCACAACCTGAGCCACTTTATAAAGTGCATATTTACATATGATGACGATATCATTTTTAAGATGAAATTCAGCAAAATATGGTTATTATATTATACAGATAAAACTTTAATTTAATTTAAATAATCTATATTGTTAATAACTAAATATGTGAGGACACGGTATCACTGCGTTAGTTCACGTATTGTTCCTGCCTCGCGCTGTATGCTTTCTGGGACTGGTATGACACTGGAAGGATAGAATAATTAAACATGTACTACAAAGATATTTCAATGTTCCTTAAAAGTTTTGAAGAATAGGTGTTCTAAGCTTAGAGATGGCTTAACGTCTATTACAGAGCTGATTGTCTGGTGATTGGGTATTTGGAGAAAGAAGAGTAAGTACAGGAATTGGAGGTTAGTACGTTTGAAAGAGGGTGGCATGGTGGTGCAGTGGTAGCGCTGCTGTCTCACAGTTAAGGAGACCTGGGTTCGCTTCCCGGGTCCTTCCTGCATTGAGTTTGCATGTTCTCCCCGTGTCTGCATGGGTTTCCGCTGGGTGCTCAGGTTTCCTTCCACAGTCCAAAGACATGCAGGTTAGGGGCATTGGCAATCCTAAATTGTGCTTGGTTCGTGTGTGTGCCCTGCGGTGGGCTGGCACCCTTCCCGGGGTTTGTTTCCTGCCTTGTGCCCTTAGTTGGCTGGAATTGCCTCCAGCAGACCCCCGTGACCCTGTAGTTAGGATATAGTGGGTTGGATGATGGATGGACATTTGAAAGAGACAGTACTGCTGCAATAAATTATTTCATTGAAGGTCGCGCACAATCACTGCGCCACCGTTTTCCCATGTTTAATAACATGCTTTAACTCCTATCATCATGAAAATGATATCAAGTATACATCTCAGTATTTTAATTATTCAGAGAGCTGTATAATTACGAATGTAATGGATTTTGTGTCCTGTCGGAGGAAGAGAAAGCCCGTAAGCACGTAGTGATTCACACACATAGAGCACATAGAAGATCAAATACAAAACAAGGCATTTAACGTGCTACTTTAGTTATGATAGGATTTGTGAAACTAGTAAATTAAACGATTTTAAGATGAAGTTTATGATGTTCTACTTTAATGACAAAATAAACTACGTGATTAAAGCAGAAATTTCGAGATTAAAGTTGACATTTCGTGCTTTTTTCCCACTGTGTGCCTATTTTGTTTTCTCTGTACCTTAATAAGCTTTCATATGACACTCAGACGGTGAGCTACGACTCGCCTTTTCACTGCGACTTAGATATCTGACAACTTCTTTTCTATTTCGGGCACTGTGCGACTTTGTGAACTTGAGCTTTCGAGTTTCTCCGACACTCTATGTCACTCGATCAACTTCCTTTTGTTGTTTATACCACTGTTTAAACCAACAAATAGTACATTTTTCCTAGCCTCCACTCGGTATTCGCTGAACTTCTTCTATATCCCCCCGTGCTTTTCCCATTGCCATTTCACAGAACGTTGAGCTTAAGGGCTACTTATATTGATTTGCATATTCAAAGAGGCGTAATTCTGGGAGGAGATGGGGTGGGACAGCAGGCGCATGCACATGCGTTACTTTTCATGCTGACCATGATTTATGTAGTTGAAGAATATGGAAGTGGGCAAAAGCACAGATTTACGCATCTGGATTTTTTTGTGCATAAGCACATTTCCGCTTTTGTGCTTACACCATGTTATAGTGTGAATTCTACGCACTGCATTATGCATGAGGACCCAGGATTTCTGGAATAATGTGCTCTGGACATACAAGGCAAAGACAGAGTTGTTTGGTCACAGTACCAAAAGACATATTTGACAAAAACCAAAGACAAGGTTTCATCAGAAGAACCAGACACCAAATTGTAAATCATAGTAGTGGGAATGTAATGGTTTAGGTCTGCTTTACTGCATTAGGGCCTGGGCAGCTCATCATCACAGAATCTACTATGAATTCTTCATTGTACTAGAGGGTGCTTGAGGATATTGTGAAACCATCTGTCAGAAGTTTTAAGCTCAGCTGAAAGTGAACCTTGCAAACATGAAAATGATCCTAAACATTCCAGTAAATCCACCAAGGAATGGCTTCAAAGAAAGAATGAAGTCAAACCCCAAGTCTGAATCCTATTGAGATATGCATGCAGGTCAAACATTGCACACCTGAAAGAATTCTTCTTGGAGGAGAGGGTAAAAAGCAGCCAATACCAGCTATAGCCAAAAGTGTACTCACTTTTTCTACTGATGGGCAGTAACATGCCTGATTTTATGAACTAGTTAATTTAGAACTAACCTCGGCCAGTATTAATAATACTACAATGAGATGCCTTGAAAGGTGGCTTTCAGAGAAGCAAAGATTGACACCAATTAACTTTAATCCTTCCTGTTTCTTCTTTTTTTTCTCTTGGTTCTCCAGGATTGGGTGGGAACATGAGTGGAAGCGTGAATTAGAAGGTAGTCATATTGGGTTAAAATCTCTCATTTACTGACATCTTTACTCATTGATTAAGCTGTTTGAACAGTTATATAAACATTACGTCAAGGTTCTCATCTATTTGTACTATAATTTACTTGGAATGAAAATAAATTATTTGCAAAGTCAAATTTACATTTTTTTCAATTACATCCCCTTTATCTAAAGGTACTGATTAAATGAAAGTCTTGATATGTCACATATGTTAAAAATGGAAAAACAAACATTTCATGGGGTGTATTTACTTTTTCACATGACTGTACATATCAAATTCTCACTGCCTTGCATATCCAGTACAAGCACTAAAAGTTATTAAGTTATATAACAGTGCATATCCCAAAATGCCATATTGTGAACTGCATTACTTTTAATCATTCACCGATTTCTAGTAACTAATAATCTTATTTCCTGCATTAATGTGTGTTTCCAGGATCTCAGTTATTCCATACCTTTCGTTCCTGTCCAAACTGTGAGACTCTTCCAATTCCAATACCCACGACTATCCACGATAAAAATGAGAAGGAAAAAAAGTACATCAAACCAAATAATACGCATCATTGTGGAAGTTCAGAGGGTTTCTGCCATCACGTCGTGTCATACATCAAACTAAACAATACGGATTGTTTCTGTGAAATATTGATATTAATATTTACGTTGTGTTCGGGTCTGTGGGAACCATTTAACATGTCGACAAAATTAAAATCATCAAGATCTGCTCTTCTTCATTTACATTCATGAAACGAAGTATACAATACTCCATTCATTTGTTTTTAACTCGTTTGTTTAGGAAGACATTAAACAGACCTGACATTCTGCCCCTTCTTTCAGTTTACTCCCTTTATCTGTCCAGGTCAGGGTTTGCATTTTTATCACAATTTATGCTATTTGTTCAAGATTTTTTTGTAGTATTAAATGTTGTATTTCAGTCTGAATTATTGTCTTTTATTCTATTTGAATGTTTTTTATATTCTGTATTTATCTTTATTTAGTGAAGATATTATTGGTGCCCATATTATATAGATCCTGTTGTTCTTTCTGAATTTTGGGCATAGGAAGGGTGCTATATAAATAAAGTTTGTTCTTATTAGTATTTTTTTTTTCTTTTGATGGCCCATCGTTTATAATAAGTGACAAAAACTAGAGCAGTTCTATATAAGGCAATTAATATATAGCATAATTCAGTGTAGAATATGTATTGCCGTTTTCTTCACATACATGTTTAAAAATATTAGATTGACTTAAATGTTTATTCTAAATTGGTTTAGAACAATATTGCACATATACATAGTACATTTTAAAAAACGTAATCACTTTTATTATTAACGTTTTACTTAACTCTCATGTGGTGCAAACATTGTAATTATATTGTATATTTCGTTTCATGAATGTAAACGAAAAACTATTTTCAATTAACACAGATCTTGATGATTTTAATTTTGTCGACATGTTAAATGGTTTCCACAGACCCGAACACAATGTAAATGTTAATAGTGTATTTCACAGAAACGATCCGTATTGTTTAGTTTGATGTATGACACGACGTGATGGCAGAAACCCTCTGAACTTCATAATGATGCGTATTATTTGGTTTGATGTACTCTTTTTTTTTTCCTTCTCATTTTTATCGCTTAATTTCTGAACGGGTCCTTCACCCGACGTTACTTTCCGGGCTTTGCCGAGACCTGCCGAAACTTTCCAAAAGTAATTTTACGAAGACAGTCCTAAAACGATAGTGACATCACTTCCGGGTCTGTAACTGCGGTGACTATGGTGCTGTGGCTCTGCAAGTGGACAAGTGGATGCTACTCTCCAATTCTAGAACGCGTGAGAAGGGTATTGCTGCAGACCGGAGACATTATGGACGGATCTGAAGGCGGGATAACTGTAAATGCAAGTGGATAGTATTGGCTAATTTAGAATTTCAACGAATGAGATTATTGTTACTCTATGACAATCAAAAACTCACCTGTCTAATTATCAACGTTTAAAGTTGTCTATCAAGTGTAACTTTAACCAAACGTTTCACAGTTCGTGATCCCTACCTCTCTGACGTTCCGCCTTATAGAGTTTCCTCTTAAATAACCTGCCGTTGTACCAAGCGACTAAACTCCATTAAACGAAAGGAGACAAAAAAGAAGCTGCGGCGATGAAATTCCATTAGACAAAAGAAGACGAAGCGACAAAATTAATTGTTTGTATTTTTGACAATGGAAGCAAGTGTGCTTCAAAATGAAAACGTTTGAAAGTTGCAGTTTTTTTCGTATTTTTAATAACTTTGTTTTGCATGGTTATGTTTCTACCGTGAACCTTTACGTTTGTATGAATAATCATTTTCGTTGTAGTCATTTATTTATATTCAGTACTTGAAGTGGATCAGCACTAAGCGGTACCGACAGCTCTTCAAATTCCACAAGACAAGTTTCACGAGAACTCCTCGACTGTGCATGGAAGACGAAAAAAAAAAACTTTTACAAGCATCTAGGAAACGCTTGATCAATTATTCTGTCGTGAAGCAGGCTTTTGACAGTGGTGCATGATATTATCATGTTGGAGTAATATGTCTAAATTGTAATACCAAATAATCTGCTATGTTTTTGTACCGTCAATTTTAATAGAATTCCATGGTAGTTTTGTGCAGATGATGGCTGCTGTTACTAAATTGTTAAAAGACTTTCCTGCAATGGGCAGTGCGCCACTAAATTGTATGTGAGTCAGACTGACAGTCACGATGTGCACAGAGCCTTTCAATTTAATTACTAGTGACGTTTAGATTTTTTTCCTTTCAGCCAGCTTGCTACAAAAATACCTTCTGGAAATTGGATGTTAATGAAAAATCAGGTAAATTACAAAACCCATTTCTTAACCTTGTAATTCACTTGTAGTGTTTGACTGTCACGTGTGTCTTTTTTTGTTTCCTTCATTTCCTAGGACATCCCTGCTGGTTCAGTAGACTGTGGAGCAGACACGTTGATGGTATTTGAATATTAACTGTAAGCTTTATGTAGCTTTATATTTTGTGTTTAGATAGTTTAGGATTTCAGTACTTTATCTCTTATCCTCTGTCAGTATGCTCTTTATCTGACTATGAAGGAACCCTTTGATTTTACTTTCAGTTTTTTTTAAAGATGCTGATAATATATATATATATACTCAGCAAAAAAAGAAACGTCCCTTTTTCAGGACTGTGTATTTCAACAATAATGTTTTAAAAATCCAAATAACTTTACAGATCTTCATTGTAAATTGTTTAAACAATGTTTTCCATGCATGTTCAATTAACCATAATCAATTAATTAACATGCACCTGTGGAATGGTCGTTAAGACCTTCACAGCTTGCAGAAAGTAGGCATTTAAGGTCACAGTTCTAAAAACGCAGGACACTAAAGAAACTTGTCTACCGACTGTGAAAAACACCCAAAGAAAGATGCCCAGGGTCCCTGCTCATCTGCGTGAACGTGCATTAGGCATGCTGCAGGGAGGCATGAGGACTGCTGATGTGGCTAGGGCAATAAATTGCCATGTCCGCACTGTGAGACACCTAAGACAGCGCTACAGGGAGACAGGAAGGACAGCTGATCATCCTCGCAGTGGAAGACCACGTGTAACAACACCTGCACAGGATCGGTACATCCGAATATCACACCTGCGTGACAGGTACAGGATAGCCACAACAACTGCCCGGGATGTCCAGGAACTTGCAGGTGCCTTGGTGGAAGAGTGGGGTAACATCTCACAGCAAGAACTGACAAATCTGGTCCAGTCCATGAGGAGGAGATGCACTGCAGTACTTCAAGCAGCTGGTGGCCACACCAGATACTGACTGGTACTTTTGATTTTGAGCCTCCCTTCATTCAGGGACACATTGTGAAACATTTTTAGTTT
>JANRMT010062805.1:1263333-1321077 GCA_026402145.1 Polypterus bichir lapradei
AGCTCAACTCCATTACAGTAAATGGAGAAAAATACCTTCCAGTTATGACCATTACGCGTAGAATTTCGAAATGAAACCTGCCCAACTTTTGTAAGGAAGCTGTAAGGAATAAGCCTGCCAAATTTCAGCCTTCTACCTACACGGGAAGTTGGAGAATTAGTGATCAGTCAGTCAGTCCGTGAGGGCTTTGCCTTTTATTAGTATAGATTTCGGTTAGTCTTTCCAGCTACTTTAATAGTTTGTTGTAGTTTTTCATTTTGGCTTTGTTAATTATTTTATTTCAGTTTACGAAAATGTTTTTTTTAATATTAGTTTCAGTTTTGATTTTAGTTTTTGTTAACTATAATAACCTTGCTAGGCACGTACATGTGCATCAAACTTCATGTTTTTTGGGATTTATAAATGGAAAGATCGTGAAACTTTGTTTATGAACAGTTTTATGCATCTGATTTTTTTTTGTGCATACACACATTTCTGTTTTTTGCCCATACATCATGTTTTAGTGTGAATTCTATGCATGGCATTATACATGAGGCCCCAGGACTTTATACCTTATATATTTGTCACCCAGTAATAAAACTGAAAGTTATGTAGTGCCATACCACCTTCCGCTTAAGTGTTTGTATAGTCACCTTTTGAATGTGTGGATGTCTCGAATCTATACTAATAAAAGGCAAAGCCCTCACTGACTGACTGACTGACTGACTCATCACTAATTCTCCAACTTCCCGTGTAGGTAGAAGGCTGAAATTTGGCAGGCTCATTTCTTACAGGTTACTTACAAAAGTTAAGCAGGTTTAATTTTGAAATTCTACGCGTAACGGTCATAACTGAATCCTACTTACATACATATATACATCCACAGCCTGCAGCTCGGTCGCTGTGGGAGGCGTGGGGATGGGGGACGCAACGGCATATCCTTGCTGCTGATTGACTGCTGCCCTGTGACGCGTCTGCATGCCTATATTGCGTCTCCCATCCCCACGCCTTCCACATAATTGGCTGCCTGCCCATATAAGGCCGTCCGTCGCTCCGGTCACTTCGTTCCCTTCCTTGCTTCGCCATGGTATTCATGTCTCCTTGCTGATAACTGCAGCCTTTTTATTTAATCCACGGCTTCTCCGCTGTTTTGTTGTGCTGATAACGGCAGCCTTTTTATTTAATCCACGGCTTCTCCGCTGTTTTATTGTTCATTTATTACGCTTATAGTTATTGTGTAGGTATTTTAGACATAGTTTACATTGTTAAGGTACTCATTTCTCTTATCATTCCAACCGTACCCCCATTAACATGTCTATCGAGGTGATCACCATCGATCAAAGAACTGTCACTTACGGAGTGGTTTCCATGCCCGGAGATGCCGCCTGCCTTTTCCATTCTCTGTGTTACATATTGCACGGCCATATCAGGCTCACTCTTGATATCCGGAGGAACATTGTGTCTTATGTATTGAATGACTGGGACAGGTTCAAGGTGTGGACTGATGATGGTACAGGAGATAATTATACTACACAGGAGCACTATAAGAGTGAAATGCATAAGCCTTCACCTATGCTTCTGCAGGTGAGTTGATGGCTGCCGCTGAATTGTTTGGTTGTCGCTTTCAAGTGTACCGAAATGGCCAAATATTTTACACCTTTGGAGAACCGCCAATGCCTCTTAAACATCTTAGATTCACAGGTGATGATTTGAGTAGTGGACACTTTGATGTTTATGAATGTTTCAACTCTCAAAAGCTGGATGCGAAGTTATCGATGAAGCCGGTTGTATGCTTACAACGCTTGACAGATGCCGAATGTCACTTCAACACAAGTCCTGCAAATACTAATATAATTGAAACAAAACATGAAACTCAAACTGATTGACAGCAGCAATCCAAGCTGTGAGAAAACAGTAAAAAGGAGGCGTGTCAGACGTCGTGGTACATTTTCTGATGCAGCTAGACGGAAACAACTTTGTGATGCTGCCACCAAATACTCGCAGAAAAATCCACAAGTTTAATAGACACGCTGTCGCTAAATACTCGCAGGCAAATCCACAAGTTCATAGAGACGCTGTCACTAAATACTCGCAGAAAAATCCACAAGTTAATAGACACGCTGTCGCTAAGTACTCGCAGGCAAATCCACAACTTAAGAGAGACGCTGCCGCTAAATAATCACAGGCAAATCCACAAGTTAATTGAGACGCTGCCGCTAAATACTCACAGGCAAACTGCATTATTTTATGTGTCAGGTCTGCCCTTATATTTGAAGCCTTTCTATATTTTTGTTTTGTTGGGTTTAGTAAATGCATGCATTTTGTTTCTTTTGCTGCAGAAATTCAATACAAAAAAGTGAATGACCATCTCAGAGTAGCTTTATAAAATGTACAGTTTACTGTATGTATAAAAAAAAAAAAAAAAATACAGACACAGAACTACTGCAGTACAGACTTTATTTGCAAAAGGACATTACTGCAAGATATACAAACAGAAAAAGCACCGGAATTATAATAAAAAACAAAGTAATCTTCTATTCTGCCCGGTCTTCTGCATTTGGCCACATGTTCTCATCCACATCACACCTGATATCTTCTCTGGCAAGGCATCGTGGGAAGAATCTTTTGGCATGCCTTATCCACCCCTGGCAGTGTTCAGCTGTGATGTCTTGGCATTCAGCATCCATTGCATCCAGGAGGGACATTTGGTCATGTGGACGATGGTCAAAAACCTTCCATCTCCAGGCTGAGAAAAACTCCTCAATGAGGTTGAGGAAAGGGGAGTAAGGGGCAAGTAAATGGGACATCATCCTTGGATGGGCATCAAACCAGGCTGTGACTGCACGGGAATGGTGGAATGCCACATTGTCCCATGTGATAACGTATATTGGCAGGTGGTCTCCCACCTGTCCCCTTTCTACCTCTGGCACCAGTCTTTCGTGCAGGTCATCTAAAAACAGGAGAAGGCGGTCGGTGTTGTAGGGGCCAATCTGACATTTATGCAGGAGTGCACCGTTGTTGGAGATTGCGGCGCACATGGTGATGTTGGCTCCTCTCTGGCCCGGCACAGTAACTGTGGCCCTTTGGCCTATTACTGTATGTTTCTCCCACGGCGACGCCTTTTCGCCAAGTTGAAGCCAGCCTCGTCAACATAGATAATTTCATGTGGGACTTGATTGGCCTCCAACTCCATGACTCTCTGAAAGTAATTACACACAGTGTAAGTAAATGCTATGCTGTACTGTATATCTACTGTATGTACTACAATAATGCACTCCAGGTTTATAGAGTAGTTTACTGCAAAACACACTGTGTATAGTACAGTAATGACTGTATTGCATAACCTTACCTGGACGTATTGGTGACGGATTTCTTTGATGCGCTCACTGTTCCTTTCAAAAGGAACTTTGTATAGTTGTTTCATTCGGACTCTGTGTTTAGCTAGAGCCTGAGAAATGGATGTAATGCTGATTGCTGCAATGTTCCCAAAGACAAGGTTGTCCTCTACAACTCTGGAGTGAATGTCCTTCAGTTTTATTTCATTGTCAGCAATCACCATGTTGACAATAGCATGTTCCTGTTCTTCATTCAAGAGCTTTCCTCTGCCCCCTGAGGGAGGTAGACGTTGAATCCTTAGAGGGACAAAATACAGTTACATATTAGAGACCGGAGGCATACAGTCACTCTAATACAGTAAATGGTAAAATTATTTACACTTTGCTGTAGGAGAAGCAATATCCTACCTGTTGGTTTCTCTGAAAATACGGACAATGGATGCCACTGTGTCCCGGCTGAGATTTGGCTGTACTCGTTCACCAGCCTCTCCGTATGTTAGCCCATGGTTTTTGACATGGTCAATGATAGTAGCTCTTATTTGATCAGTTACCCTAGCTCTGGTCCCTCTTCGAGCGCCACCACACATTCTAACTCCTCTCCCTCTAACTTGCCCCACTCCTCTCAATTGTCCTGGTACTCGTCTTCCTCTCCCTCCTGCAGGTCTCTATCTATCTATCTATCTATCTATCTATCTATCTATCTATCTATCTATCTATCTATCTCCCAAAGAGTCCTCTTTTAGAACATGTGATTGGAAAAACCTCAACACCTGAGTGATGTTCGTAGATGGGAATCAGCTGTGATTTATATATTTGCATAACTGCAATAAGCTGTTTCTCATTGGCAATGAGTGGAATACATATATTTGTGTTTCAATTCACAATATGAACAGCTGTTCACTTTGACTTTAGCCTATATAAGTTATGTTTAGAACATGATGTTATCTGTTCTGACATACAGTGTGAAGGCATTTGTAAATTTGACTGTAAAATTACATTGTTTTGGTCTTGGTTGAACTTGTGTGTAAAAGAAGTTCAAGCATTTTAAATTGGTGTTAACTGTATGCATTTTGTATCAAAGCAACAAGAAATGTGTTAATTGTATAGCCTACAAAGACGGATGTTGTGCTAACCGTGTTAAGAGTTTAGGAAACTTGTTAAATGTTTTGAAAAAACTGTCATAGCGATTGTAAAAAACGGGAATGCCTGTTAAACATCTTAGATTCACGAGTAGCGATTTGGGTAGTGAACACTTCAATGAATGAAACCTGTTATCTTTACAACGGTTGACAAACGCGTAATGTAACTTGAACACACCACGTCCTCCAAATACGAACCTGATTGAAAGAAATAATGATAATCAAATCCTTGATGACAGCAACACTCATAACATTGACAAAACAATTACATTGACAATCATGTTACGTTATTTTTAAAATGTTTCCTTTTCTTTTTCATAACTTCTTTAACGCACTACTTCTCTGCTGCGAAGCGTGGGTATTTTGCAAGTTCCAAATAAATGAGGTTATGATTGAGTCTAATTTCTTAAAGAATGATTTGTTCATTTATATAGAGACTAGCAAAATACCCACGCTTCGCAGCGGCGAAGTACTGCCTTAAAATTTTTATTAAGAAGTAAATTAAACCCTTTTAAACTGAGGGAAAATATACCAATAATTATTTGTTAAGGATCTCTTTGTATACCACAATGTCATTTCGGCCCTCCGGTTGTAATATGACCAAGCTGTGCGCTGAGCTTACTCTTGAGCATGCAACGTACAGTTGGCCATGTGAAAAGTAATCTTGTTTCAAATCTCACAACTTGGATTGCTGCTGTCATAATCGGTTTGAGTTACATGGTTTGTTTCAATTACGACAGTATTTGCAGGACTTGTGTTGAAGTGACATTCTGCATCTGTCAAGCATTGTAAGCATACAACCGGTTTCATCGATTACTTCACATCCAGCTTTTGAGAGTTTAAACATTCATAAACATCAAAGTGTCCACTACTGAAATCGTTACCTGTGAATCTAAGATGTTTAAGAGGCATTGGCGGTTGTCCAAAGGTGTAAAATATTTGGCCATTTCGGTACACTTGAAAGCGACAACCGAACAATTCAGCGGCAGCCATCAACTCACATGCAGAACCATAGGTGAAGGGCTTAAGCATTTCACTCTTATAGTGCTCCTGTGTAGTATAATTATCTCCTGTACCATCATCAGTCCACACCTTGAACCTGTCCCAGTCATTCAATACACAATGTTCCTCCGGATATCAAGAGTGAGCCTGATATGGCCGTGCAATATGTAACAAAGAGAATGGAAAAGGCTGGTGCCATCTCCGGGCATGGAAACCACTCCGTAAGTGACAGTTCTTTGATCGATGGTGATCACCTCGATAGACATGTTAATAGGGGTATGGTTGGAACGATAAAGGAAATGGGTACCTGAACAATGTAAAGTAAGTCTAAAATACCTACACAATAACTGTAATCGTAATAAACGAACAATAAAACAGTGGAGAAGCCGTGGATTAAATGAAAAGGCTGTAGTTATCAGCAGGGAGACCTGAGTCCTGTGGCGAAGCAAGGAAGGGAATGTAGAGACCGGAGTGGCCTTATATAGGCAGGCAGCCAACAACGTGGGTCCCCCATCCCAACGCCGCCTCACACGGTGACCGAGCTGCAGGCTATGGACGTATATATGTACGTAAGTAGGATTCAGTTAGCGTTGGGAACCCACGTACCAAATTTCTTAAAGATGGGCCCATAAGTAACAAAGACCGTTGGAAAGTTCAATATGGTGGCCGACAGTGGCGTCATACCACCGAAATAAGTACGTACATTGGTTTTGGTTAGCGCAGGGAAGCCATCTACCAAATTTCGTGAAGATGGGGCCATAAATAAGAAAGTTCACCATGGCGGACGTTGTCGACTGTTATGAACGTTACGTGTAGAATTTCGAAATGAAACTTGCTTAACTTTTGTAAGTAAGCTGTAAGGAATGAGCCTTCCAAATTTCAGCCTTCTACCTACACAGGAAGTTGGAGAATTAGTGACGTTGGAAAGTTCAATATGGTGGCTGACAGTGGCGTCATACCACTGAAATAAGTACGTACATCGGTTTCGGTTAGCGCAGTGAAGCCGCCTACCAAATTTCGTGAAGATGGGGTCAGCCTTCTACCTATACGGGAAGTTGGAAAATTAGTGACGTTGGAGAGCTCAATATGGTGGCCGACAGTGGCATCATACCACCGAAATAAGTACATACATCGGTTTCGGTTAGCGCAGGGAAGCTGCCTACCAAATTTCGTGAAGATGGGGCCATAAATAAGAAAGTTCAACATGGCGGACGTTGTCGACCGTTACTTGTAGAATTTCGAAATGAAACCTGCTTAACTTTTGTAAGTAAGCTGTAAGGAATAAGCCTGCCAAATTTCAGCCTTCTACCTACACGGGATGTTGGAGAATTAGTGATGAGTGAGTGAGTCAGTCAGTCAGTCAGTGAGTGAGGGCTTTGCCTTTTATTAGTATAGATTCTCTGAAATAGAAAAAAGCTTCATAAGGATGTTTAACTTGACAGTATTTTATTTATTTATATATGCACATATATTTGAACCAAACCCAAATTTGTGCAATGTGGTGGTCAAATCCTTTTTTTTCTGCATTCAAATATAAGATTTCTGATGTGTTAGATTTTATGGGTGAGTATATTACATTAAACAAATGCCAAAGGTTAGAAGCTAATTGTCTACTTTTAATAAATCTGATTTGGTCTTGTGATATTACAGAAGGAAGCACTTTCTCCATCCTTCTAGGTAGAACTTTGGAGAGTATCTTAATATCATTATTCAGAAGTGAGTAGTGTTTGGTGAAAAATTTGAGGTAGAATTTTGTTGCCTGTAGATTCTATAGACATTGCTAATAATATTGGAGCTAAATTATTTGAAGTTTTTTTTTTTATAAAAAATCACTGGCTAGCCATCAGTGCCTGCTGCTATCCCACTTTGGAGTGAGTTTATTGCATACAGTAATTCTGAGAGTGTCAGAGGTTTGTGCAGTTCCTGTAGTTCACAGCCAGTATCTGGCTGTGGTATTTGTAATGCATCAAAAAACTCATCATATTGTATCTTGTCTTCTTTAAACTGAGAAGAGTATTAGGACTTATAGTACTGCTTAAATATGTAATTTAATTTTTTATGGCCAATGATTTTATCTCCATCTGTGTTGATAATTTCTGTAATTGTGTTGCCTTCTCTCCATGTTCACAGTAATGTTGCGATTTAAAGATTGCCTGTTCTGTTTCTTTTGTCGTCAATAGGTTAAATTCTGATTGCAGAACCTATCGTTCTCTATAAAGTTCCTTATTTGGAGACGTGGTGTATTCTTGATCTATTCTAGTAATTTCACTGATTAACTCTGACGACTTCCTGATCTCCAGTTTATTTTATGGGAAGTATGTAAAATAATCTGTTCTTTTAAAAATGGCTTCACAGTTTCTCAGTGTATTCCTGCAGAGACCCCTGAGAATGTGTTTTCCTCTAAAAAATAATCAATTTGTTTGGAGGTGAATTCTCTACATCTTCACATCTGCTAACGATAGGGGGTTAAGAAGGCAGCTACAAAGTGAGTGTGTAAGGCATAGTGATTGAAGTTCAAAGATGAGAGGAGCATGATCAAAGATAAGAGTGCTGTACTTGCAAGATTTGATAGTTGGCAATAAATTCTTATCAATAAAGAAATAATGAATTCTTAAGTAACTATGATGTACTGATAAAAAGGAGGAGTATTCTGTTGAGTTTGGATTCAAGAATCTCCATGGGTCTCCATTACAAACTGTGTGATTTGTTTTTGCAGTATTCAATGTTCTTGCTATTGTCATTGAAGACCTGTCCAGTTCTGGATTTTAAACACAATTGAAAATGTCAGTCATTGTAATTTTATGACTGTCCTTATTAGGAATAGATGCAAATACGTTTTGGATAAAATCTCTATCATTCACATTAAGCACATAGATATTTATTCAAAAAGATTTGAATAAGTTACCTATCACCATCAGATATCGCCTTTCAGGAACATATACTATATCTGATGTTACAAATGCAATTATTTTATGTATTAAGATTCTCCTCTGGTTTTCTTTGTATTGCTGGAGTGTAGAATTTAGCCAACACAATATCTTTACAATTTTAGTAAATTTCTTGTTAAGTGTGTCTTCTGTAAAAGTATTGTCTTAGCATTTAGGCCTGTTTGGTTGGAAAATACCTTGTTTCTTTTTAGATCTTGATTGAGACCTTTAACATTCCAGCTTACCAAGTTTGTAGTTTGGTCAGAGAGATCCTTTTTTAAAGTGTTTGAAGACATTTTGTAATTTTCAGTAAATGTAGTGTGATGGTTCATAAATTAGCTTTAACCTTAGTTTGGTAGTATTGCAATGTATATGGCTAAGGAGCATAATATGATGTTGTCTAATGACTTACATTACTAGTTACTTAATTACTATTTGCCAAAATATACATAACAGAATAAATTTCAAAATATTAACTGAAAAAAGTGGCCAAACAGGAAATAGAATGTATACTTACAGCAAATATTACATTACAGATAGACCAAGCTGCAAGCAGAATCTTCATTGCATTACCAGGACAAGATATGATGCATTCATATTTTAGATGATTTTGGGACCATTCTTCTTTTTCTGCTTCTTTGGGAGAACTAAAGATGTAGAATTGGCCATCAACAATCACTTTCAGTTAGGCTGGAAATAGGCTGTACTTTGTAAGCATGCCCTTGTTGACCAAACACAGGAAGCTGTGCAGCCTATTTGTGACTTTACGCTGTAGAAAGATAAGTAAATAAATCAAGCTAAATAACATTCTATCTGACTTTTATATACAAGGTACAGAACAGTAAAAATCTGACCGCAGTTTCCATCTGCAGCTTTAGACTCCGTCCATGCTAGTGTTTAGATATGGACAGTATATGTGCCCAAAAAAGAAGTCTGACTGCATTCTTGTACCATTGCTTGCATACTGAAGTGTCAGCATGCAGTTTTCGTGGCATTACACATGTACTCTGTAAGGATGCACGTGTCGATCAAACACAGGGAGCTCTGCAGTCTACTTGTGACTTTACACTGTAGGAAGATATGTAAATAATCAAGGTAAATAACATTCGATCTGACTTTTATATAAGTAACATATGAATGTTTTTTTTATGTAAAGACCACCACAAAACATAATAATAAACAGTACTTTGCATGATATGTTAGCGAGCTCTGTAAGTGCTGCTTTTTCTTTGAAGGACAGGTGTGGGGCAGACTGACTGGCAGGATGACGCCCAATCTCTTGCTGTATCCAAACAGTGGCATCTTTCACCTTTACGCCTGGTGCAGCTGTGTTGTTCTTACGTGTGAGTGGACGTTTGTTGTGGGGAGGTCTTTTGTTCTCTTTCTCCGATATGTAGAATCCTCATCATCATCAGAGTTCACCTCTGTTATAGCACGTTGTTATGTGAAAATACGCTAACCTTTACAAGTACCATACATTTATACCGGTTGTTACAGACTCAAACCAAATGTATGTTTTTATTCCATAATAGTAAGTATAAGAGCTGCTCACTTATCAAAATGAAGGCGTTCGGCATTGAACCAGCGACCTTTTGATTACCAGACTTACCGCTGCGCCACCAAAACAGTCGTATTAAAGGCGTGTCAATGTCGCACCCTAACGCGAGTTCTTTTTCTGCAGTTATATTCTTGAATAAAAGTGCACTTGTTTTGTTATACTTGTACCTTTTGTGAAAGTATTTATTTGATTTTTGGACTTCAGGCCTCACACATTATACACTTCATGCCTACGTTTTGTCAGTTATTACTAAAACATAAAAAAAATTTGTTTTAACAATGTGTTTACATAGATTGTTGTAGACATGAAACACACATGAAATGCATGTATTCCAAATAACGATATATTATTTACCCTGTACAACTCTAGGCAACACATATGCTGGTAAACAGAGTTGAACTGAGAGAACTTTCTGCATTGGTGGGGGGATGGAATAGCAGGCTGCTTGCGTATATCGACACATTTACAACACAAAAGACACTGACAGAGAGGTGCGAACAGATTTAAGGTGGGATGGGATTATGAGTTTTTTCATAGGCTTTGGTAATTCTATTGTTAAGGCTTACCATCAAACTCACTGCCTCTTTGCTTGACCTAATGGGAAAATCGGATGAAATCGGCCAAAATCTCAGAAAAAGAATTGTGGACTTCCACAAATCTGGTTCATCTGGGACAATTTCCAAACGCCAGAAGGCTCCACCTTCATCTGTACAAACAATGATAGGCAAGTATTACATTATTACACTCAAACAGTTAGTTAATTGATATTGGCAATTAAACAGTGCTTAAATTTAAATGTACTTGCACTTATAGGTTTTAATCATATTTCATTGTTATTTGCACTACAGCTGTTTGCTGTTAAAATATACATTTACTACACTTATATAGGTGTGCTTTTTTTCTTCAGTGTATCAAAAAGACATTCATAAAAATGGATTACCATGTTAACTATGTAGTATTTGTTTCTTAGCAAAACCTATCCTGTATGACACACAACAACAAATAATAAACACAGTGCATATCTTTAAAAAGATGTATTGTTTAATAAGCAGCAATTTCAAATTCATCTTTGTATTTTCTTTTTCCAATTAAAAATATAAATTTCTGCACTTGCTGTCCAAAATCGAAAAGTGTCCATTTTAATTTGAAGGATTTAAAGTCAATGGCAGACCCAGCATGCTTATTCTAAAGTAGTAATAATGAATTTTTTTATGTTTTAAAAAAAGTTTGGACATATCTTCTAGTAGCATGCTGTTACATTTGATTTCTCCCTTTGCACTTTAATGCTATCCAGGAATATACCAAATATGGCCATTAATGGATTAGAAGTGATACAGAGGCTGTTTGAGAAATATATAAAGATTTTGGTTCAAAATGATGTTAAATTAGTGCATTTTCAAGACATGTGGCCTAATGATGCTGGAGCTTGCAACACAGTGACTTTGGTAGATAGATAGCAACAGACAATGTTGATAGGCACTGCACAATCCATCAGTCTCTAAATGTTCTCTATCTTTACCTGTGATCAAGACCTTGTGTTGGAGCAACCCCTTACCTGCAAAGACGAAACTAATGTGTTTTGAAGACGATCATTACCTTGGATTAGGTATTCGGGCACTACATTTCCAAACAGCAAATCTGTATTCCTCATGTTTCCAAAATGTCTTGGCTGTAACTTATTATCCCATTCAGCGCCAGGGTATAATGTGCGTTTCTGCTCTTGGAACTTAATTTAAATAATCAGCACTCCTTTTGAATGCTGTTTTTACCACTTTAGCAAATGATTCCCTTTTCTGGTAGGAACAATCACCTCTGATTATTATATCTTTCTTTGTTTGAGTGGAAACTAGCTCCTGTAATTTTGAATTCAACCAACTTCTTGAACAAAAAAAAAAAACAAAACAAAAACTTACATGTAACAAAGGAAATTACAACTGGCTCGCTTACGAGTGGATGCGTTGTGCACGTGACAATTAAGATGAATCATTTGTAAACTGAAAATTTTCTAGCTTTGCACAGTTATAATAAGTTTTAAATTGTTTGGGAAATGCCAAATCAGGTTTCCTCAACTGTGGCTTTTTTAGATAACCATATCATCTGCCAATCAATTTACTTTCACGTTCCCAGGCCAGTCAACATACTGTATGTAAAGAAAATAGTGTAAAACAAACAGTGAATTGTACTTCTGCAAGGAGTTGCCTAAATTATTATTTTTTTTTTTTTTTTAACTTTTGAAGTGGTTTATACCATAAGAGTGCCATTTGGATTTAGACTGTAAAGAAGACTGATACTACTTCTATGTGCAAGTAATCTGTAATTTTAACATTATTGGAATATTTGAAATAAATGTTTATTCACTGTAATATCTGGAATAATTTTTTTTTTTTTTTTATAGAGATCCATATATGTAATGCTTGACTATCAATTGTCTTTGGAACTTTTCAAAGTAGAGTATATTTCATTAGAATGTGTAATAGATATCAAAAGTATAATTAGTTCATATCTAACATGTTAATAGTGAAAAATTAAGATTTTTTAGTGAATTATAGATACTACAGTTTCAAAGTTTTGAAAAGAACTACAAAAACACTAATATACAAAATATTTTGCTGAAACAACTGGTTACTGTCATCTATCAATTAATGATGAAAATTGTTGTCTATAAATTTTGTTATTGATTAGATTAGATTCACTTTATTGTCATTACACATGTATAAATACAGTTTAGCATCTAATCAGAAGTGCAAAGAGCAGAAGTACAATAAATATAATATGTGCATATTATGTACAGTTAAATACGATATTTACAGTTAAATGCGATATATACAATTAAATACGATATGTACAGTTAAGAGCACAGTGAAGATGGAAATAGATATATAGATATATATAAATAGATATACAAATGTTCTAAATGCGGATGGCAAATATACATATTTTACAATATACATTTATGTACCTATACATGTATTTGTATGTACTATAATACTATAAGTACTATATATATATATATATATATATACATACAGATGTACAACATACAGGTGTGTTATGTATGTGCAGTAATAATATAAGTACTATTATATATATACACAGATGTACAATATACAGATGTAATATGTATGTGCTGTAATACTATGAGTATTGTAATATATACAGATGTACAATATATGATATATGATGTACAATGTACAGGTGTGCTGTGTGTGCACAGGTATGTACAGATATGTACAAGGAAGGGAGGAGGAGTAGTGTAGAGGATTAAGTGTGTGGATATGAAGGTTCAATGGGGGACTGAGTCACCTTCTTATGCATTTAATACTGTACATCACTTCATTGATCAAGAGTAACGTGAATCACACTTTGCGATATAATGTAGACAAAAGATATAAATACAATGGAGGACTGAAGACCAAAGAACTTAAAATATGCAATAATTTCATCTTGACATCTGGTAAGAAATCCATGTCTTGTAAGATCAATTAAAATGATCCCATTTGTTATGGGAGCACCTGATAGGCGAAAATATCAGAGTAATGGTAATGTCTGATTTTGTCACTCACATTGAAAAATCTTGACCACTAACAGTATGCAAAAGTTCTTTTGCAAGTATTTTCTTTCATGATAACAACAAACCAGTATTACAAGGGGAAAAAGAAGGCTTTGAAATGTATGCCACTCTATCCATCTCCTTGCCTTTTCTGTCATTTAATGATTAGAAAACAATACTCTCTGGGATACTTTTATCTAACTTTTCAGTTAGATGTTGTACATGTACTCAATAGTGTGCATTATTAAAGAATACAATAGTACAATGCTGTAGATAAACAGACTGAGATGACAATATGATACTATTACAGATAGCACAGTTGTAACAGAAGTATGGAGTAAGAATACTGTACATTCATGATCAGGTAAATTTTAATGCAAAAGAAGAAAAAAAAGAAAGACCCTTTAATAAAGGGCAGTACATAATGGCATAGTGTATGTTGCTGGTGCCTCATGGCTCCCTTGCCCTGACTTGATATCTTTGTCCAAGCAACGTCTGTCTGGACTTTATTTCTTCCACACTTGCATGGCTTTTCCACAGATTTCTGGTTTCATCCCACATTCCCAATACCATGCTGTTTAGATTAATTGTGGACTTCAAATCGGCCAGTTGAGTTAAAAGTGTTTTGCAGTGAACTGGCATTCTATATATAGCTCCATCCTGTTTCTCATGCCTGATGCTGCTTGATAACCAAATGCAAAATTGGAGAAATTCAATCACAAAACATATGAACATTTCAGTTGGTATTAAATCTATATACAATTCAGAATTCTACATAACAAAATAAAAACAAGTCATAATATTAGGTGCAGTTGGACTAATCCTCAGATATGGAATGGCTTAAGATGTACTGTATGGATGAAGAAAAATAATTGAGTGTATATATTCACGCTTTTTTTTTTTTTTTTGGTTTTTCTTTATTTGTTGTTTATATGTTAAAATAGGTATGTGCAGAATGCTTACACTTCTGTTATGTTCTTTTGCCAACAGATCTCCTTTACTGACTATGTTAGTTTGAGCTGAACTATGGCTACCATGTTAAAGGCACTATGGCGTGGTGTCACTACTTTGACTGCACCGGTAAACACAGCAAAAAGCTTTTCAACTGGTAAGGGATTTTGGAAAACTTTTTACAATGAGATTATACACATGATGTGGTAACTTTTCTTAAAGGTAGACTGTTTTTCCTGCTTCTCTGTTGTTTCACATATTGAAACTGGTATATATATTTTGTATACGTATATACGTTCCCATTTTATTATAAGGTAGACCCTGTAGTCTTTTATTTTAAAGTTAATACTGCTTTTACCTGAATAAAATTAGACTTTATACACAATGAAATGCTGTTACTAAGTTTATACTTGGCTTATTTGTCATGAACACTAAGGGTCACTTTTGTATCAGCACTGAATGTAAGTAACAAGAAGGCCAAAATATAAATAGACTAAGTTATACAACAGGAGGAACATACAGCTACATACAATTCCCTCTGGCCTACCTATAAATGTGGTGGTCTTTGACTACCATCTGGGATGGGTGGGCCACTTATCCACTTGTATACATTGCAGTTCATGCTTACCTTAATGCAGAGTCCTTCTCTACAGTCTAAATTTACTTGTTCCATCCAGTTGAGCTCTTACTACCTACTGTTCTCCCAACTCTAAGCATATGCTGTAACCAGGAACTAAGTTCTGATCATGCCCCAGAAAGCCACTTCCTGCATCCCACATGTCTTGAAGAATTCCTGAAGTCCTATACTTAGATCTGTCTCTGGCAGCCCCAGCTATTCCTGCACTGTCATACATTGACCACCACAGACAGGGACCACAATCCCAAGACAAATGAGTGTCCTCAGTAAATCAGAGAAGCCCATATAGATTCATATTTCTTCATCATTCCATTTAGCACCACAACTAAATTAAGGCAATATTCTCACTGACTGTTCAAAGAATTTTGACATTGTGGGTAAGCTCCCTGCTCCCACTTCTGCTTTGGGAGCCTCTTGAACTTGACACCATCACATTTGGTTGCGGCGGTGGGATAAGCTTGTGATGGAGACTGATGTTCTGGAGACGGAACAGCAAGTGGGATAGGTGTCTAACTTTTCTAAAAGAACCCACAGACCCAGGCTGGAAAAGGACTTTTTGAGGACTGAAGTTTTTAATGGATATTAATTTACTGATTGTATTAATTGTCATTTTAGAGTTCTTGTTTCTTTTAATATCCTGGATTTACAGAGGAAGCTTGGGTTTTCATTATAAGGGATTTGTTTTAGTGCTTTTATTGTTTATGGTTTTAGTGAAGTGTAGGGCCACACCATGGACTTGTGCCACTATTTGCACAATTTGCACTATTTCGTGCAACTAGCAACTTTAAGGAGGTAGGTATGTGGTGAAGCAGGGCCAGGGTCTGAGAAATAAATAGTTCTAATTGCTTCAATCGCATCTTTGTGTGGGGGCGTGATATCGTGGTGTGAGCAGTTCCTGTGCGTGATGCGGGAGCGGATGGCCCTGCACTTAGTGTACAGGTGCGGGATTGCCCGCAACCCTAATTATGGCAGGGGCTTCTGATTGCCACAGCTGTGGCACATACCTGTTTTTATGAGGAAAATGAGAGTCCGAGAGGGGGACAAAAAAGGAGATCAGAGATTGAGTGGAAAAAAGACTGGCTTGTGACCGAGAGACGTAGACATAAATGAGGTTAAAAGGAAATGGAAGACAGAGAGGCAGAGACGGAGAGAGAGAGCGTCCGAGCTTAAGGGAGTAGGGCAGGTGGTTGGGAGTAAGCCTCAGGATCATGGGAACTGGAGGCTGGAAAATGGGCGCTCTTACTGAGGGCTTTCTTGGGAATAGGAGTGGCCCAATTTACGGGGTCTCCTGGCAAAGGTGAGTGCTGGGAGAGGCGTGTGGGGCTCAACAAGTTGCCCTGCATGTTTAAACACAAACAAGATCAAACAAGATCTTTTTATTACAGTATATTGGAGCAGTCATGTAAACTGCATTTAAACAAATCAGAGAACAATTTTACCAAATGCAAAATGCTGCTTTGAAGTGAAACCTGTCTGGCAGCAGTGCAAAAATCTCGTAAATAAAAAGTTTCTAACGTGCCACCTCACATGTAATGTTTTTACACAATTTGGAATACAAAGTAAACAGCCAGCATCAAGATATGCCAAGTGTCTGAGAGCAACAAAGCTTTCAGTATACGAAGTACACAGCCTGCACTGGTTTGATTTGGGGTAAGGCGAAGTGTGCTTCTGAAGGTACAATTTGCATTGTTGCTTTTTAAATGAATATCATTTTCACAAGTCATTGATGTTTCCATTCTTCAGCTGCAAGTTATTTTTGTATAAAGTATGATAGTGTTTTTTGTGGGTAAGATGGTGATATTACTACACAGTTAACTTTCTCCATTTATGTTAATACTTATTTTTTATTTCAATATATACATTTTTTACATAACTTTTTTTCACAGTCCTGTACATTTGCCTGGGCAGTTTTAAGGGAAACTGGACGGCCAGCTTGCTTAGCTTCCTTATATATAAATTAGGCAATAAACCCTTAATTTTTCATCAAGGACTGATAACTTTTTTTGTCCAGTTCTCCATAGTTGCCATCTTCTTGGCATAATGCAACTGTCGGACAATAATGGTGTTTTTACCTGGTTATATTAAGGCAGTTGGGTTCCATAAATAACAAAAAATAACTTTTTTTTATCTTTTACATTTTTTTATAATAATGAATTCAGTAGCAGCGTATAATGAAATTCATACTTTCAAGGAGGCATCCTTTCCAGCAGTGGGAAAACTTACATTTAATAAATGATGCTATACTTAAAGTAACTGTGTTTTTCACACTTTAACTCAAAACTACATCAAAACATTTTAATGTGGTTTTATTGCTTATGTCCTGGAGATTTTCAGTTTATTTTAACATTATTTCATTCCTTTTAAAGGATCTAGCTGCTTGATTCGAATGCATTCCATTCCACAGCCTAAAGAGGTAGACAGATGGACAGAGAAAAGGGTTATGTTTGGAATTTATGATAACTTGGGAATTTTGGGTAAGTATTTGATGCCTTATTAGAATTTCATAGTGACTTGCACTCCTTTCTCATTTAGTTGTCATTATATCTCATTGCTTATAAATATGAGTGGATTACATTTAATAGTGGATTTTTAAATGAACTCTAATAATAATCTTTTGTACTCAAGTGATAAAGAATATCTGACTGAAAACAGGAGAAAGCCAAGACACACAAAATATTGTGGAATGCTGAGGTAGAGATAACAATTGAGAAAAAGAGGTGCTGCTATCTGGAGAGTCAGTAAACCTAGGCAGAAGGTGACAAGTGGTGCAATCTATAGGGAAGTAAATTAAAATGTTGGGTGAGTGCAAAGAGTTAAGAGAAAGGAGTTTATAAGTGAGCTACAGAATGAGTAGGGGAAGAGTAATGTGTTCAGGATGTAGTAGGTGAATTGCTTGAAAGATGCTGAAAGGAACCTAGTGATTGGTAATAATGTGATTAAGGATGTTTGAAAGAAGTGTATGGAGGAGAGGCTGAGTGTGAACAAATGGGATAATGGTCTTCACTATTAAAAAATAGAAGGATATAGCTACTGTATATTTTTAAAAGAGAAGGTCACAAAAGTACTGAAAAAGTTAAAGATGGGTAAATTATCCAGAACTGGAAAGGGGAAATGTGGAAGGCAGTGAAAAAAACCTGAAGATGAATGGTTGACAGACCTGTGCAACAAGATTATATGTTATGGGAGGATTCCTGAAGATTGGAAAAGAAGTGTGCTTATTTCTATATATAAAGGAAAGAATGATCCACTGGAGTTTGCTCATATTGAGCAGTCCAACTTTTGGAGCAGGTAATGAATGTAGCTGAGAAAGTGCTAAAAAAGGAATAAGGGATGGGGTAAAGATTAGCTAAATGCAATTTAAAGGTATTTTCCATGCTGAAAAGTAGAGAAGAGCCAAGCAAAATGACACCTTTTATTGGCTAACTAAAAAGATTACAATATGCAAGCTTTCGAGGTTAAAGGCACAACGTTTCATCTGTATAGCCTTCAACAAATTGTATACATTTACATGCATTTAATATAGTTTTCTCTTTGAATTTCTGAAAAATGTAAATTTCATAGCTGTATTGTCTTTTCCTTCCAGGGGACTTTAAAGCACACCCCAAGGACCTAATTATTGCTCCTGTTTGGCTGAAGGGATTTCGTGGAAATGAACTGCAGCGTTGCATCCGGAAAAGGAAAATGGTTGGAGAGCGCATGCTCTATGATGACTACCATAATCTCAAAAAAAGAATTAAGTATCTGTACAAGCGCTTCAACCGCTATGGCAAGCATCGCTAAAAATTAATTAAAATAAACTTAATAAAACATTGTTTTATTTAGCACTTGTACATTTGAATTTTCAAGTCAGTCACCTAGGTTGTTATTCATTGAATCAGTGGGCATACATTATGCATTTTCCTTGCAAAAGAATGTTTGGGGTTAGGAGTCAAAAGTCAGCACTGATATTTAAAACTTCTTCTTTCATCCTTATCCTACCTGTATGTGTTCTCAGCTCATTCAGTTTCTGGCCCACACCTCATGAAGGGGTCAACATGCAAAACATTACATAACTACTTTGGTAATAATTAGTTGGTCAGTTTTTTTTAGATCAATCATGATATTTAAAAATACAATGTTTGTGGAAAAATACAAGCATTTTTTTTTTTCAAAAATAATTATATAATGCGCAGTGCTGTCCATCATAACAATAGCATAACTTTACAGGGTCATTTTTTTCACATGCACGGGGTACAGGATAAGTATTCCTACCTGAAATAACTACCTTATCTGGAAACCATCTTCCTTATATGAAAAATCTCAAAATGTACTGTATTGGTCATAGTACAAGTATGCTGTAAAATTATAAGACCCGTTCCTGTGCCCAAAAAAGTGCTTAGCATCATGTTCTGTTACTAGCATATGGCGTTCAAGGCTGTTGTTGACATCATGGGGAAGAAGACTTAAGCAATTTTTAAGCATTGATAAATATTTTTATATATATGAAAAACATTCAATAATTTACTTACTTCAGTAGGAAAGAAAAGAGTTGTTTTTTTTAAAAAAAAAGTGTTATTTTTCAATATAGTCCCCTGATAGCTCCATACATTTCATTTACTCTTCCTGCCATGACTTTAGCTCCTTTGGAAAAAAAACTTCTGTTTGACTTTCACAACTAGGACGTCACAGCTGCCTTGGTGTCTTTATCATTTGAAAACTGCTATCCATGGACAGATTTATTCAAAACTCTGAACAGGAAATAATCTGAGGGAGCCAGGTCAGGACTTTAGGGTTGATGGTTCCACTGCTGGAACCAACATTCTCGGAAGGCAGCCTGTGATTGACTTGACATGTGAACCAACGCATTGTTGTGTATAAGGTTCCTTGATTCACACAAGGACTCTCCTGACATCCTGTCTCTTGGAATGTTAGACAAGCATTGAGCTTTGATACAATGTCATAACATGTCCAGACTTGTTTCAACATGCTTGCTACTTTCTTACACAGGTAGATAAATTATTGAACACCAGGTGTATGTATGTGTATATAATTTATAACTTTTGTCAATGCTTTATATATGTGAGATGTTTGAGCTCTATTGAGAGCCTCCCGAACTGTGCTGCACCCTGAAATTTGGTTGACGTGTCTAAGTGGAGATCTTGCACTGATGGATCCTCAACAGTCAATCGATGCTCTGCTCCCACTGAAGTCAGATGAGGCTCCTGCAGGCACCCTGTCCCAGAGATGTGCTGGTGAAGATGGCTCCTTCAGACAACCTAGAGTGTATCCTATTTTGTTTTGAACACACGGCAACAACTGACGAGCTGGTACAAGAGAGGCTGGTCAGCTATTTTGGCCCCTTTTTTGACCGGAGAGGCCCTGCAGGTCATGCAAAACCGTCCTTCTTAAAGGCCTGATAATTATGACTTCCTGAAACAAAAGATCTTCCTCCATACAGCTGTGAGCCCCTTGACCAAGGGAAATCAGTTTCATTTGTTGCAGATTGGATCGCCCCATCCAGGGATTTGTCCAGGACTTTGTGGACCTGATTCAAAGCTTGTTTTGTGGAGACACATTCGAGCACATTGTGGGAAGCTCACTATTGACGCAGTCTTGTTAAGGATAAACCAAGACGTTTGAGATGAGATGCTTTAGAACAATGTCTACTCACTGCTAGACCTGACCCACAGACTGGAGGATGCCCAAGCCATCTGGAAACAAAGGGGCTATCCTACTTTGGCACCAACTTTGACCCAGCCATCGCGTCCCTGCCTGATGGCCAATCACCAAAACTTCAGGTCACAGCCTCTGCTTCCACCTCATCCTCACAGCAATGCATGCTGCAATTCCTTAACTTGGTTTCTCAGGATCAAACCAAAGCTCCTAGAATCGCCAACACTACTGCTGGCAGCACACAAACCAATGCTACAGGTAGAAGGCGCTATTATAGGAGCTCCAGAGTGGAAATTAAACTCGGGTACTTTCATTGTGATCAACTGTGACATCGGGTTCAAGAGTGCCAACTCCCGGCTGCACAATCCATAGACTTCGCTCTAGTCCAGATATGTAGGCTGCAGGTTCCCCCAGGGGTGTTAAAGAAATACAATTTTAAGGTCTCTAATAAGTTGGCCAGAAGCCTAGGCCCTTTTGGACTCTGGTAGTGACCTTTGTGTAGTCTGCTGTGCATTGCTCCTCCAGACTCCCTACACAAGCACAGACTGGGTGAACATTCACTGTGTTTATGAGATGTTAAAGAATATGACTCCCCCAGAAATTTAAAAGGAGGACTTTAAAGTTTAGACTGCCACATCAGATACTTCACCTGGGCCTCTTTTAATAGGGAAAAGGGATATCTTCTTCCCATGTGATCTAGCCATCTGCAGGGCATCTTTTTCTGTATTAGAGAGGGAGGGGCTTGCTGCTGATAAGGTCGATCAAGAAGCCAGCTTAGAGCCTAAACCTGATTTGTGAGGTAGGGAACAACCCCTCACCTGAGAGTTCGGAGACAATTGGAGGGCTCTTTGCATTAGGCGCTCACACCTTCAGCTTCCAAAAGCCAGACAGCAGCTACAGCCCCTGAAGAAACAATGACTGGAGAAGAAGGTGCTTCCTCAGGCCCTGGGGAAGTAGGGACTAACACTCTGAGTTTACACGCTTGCAACAGGCCGACCACAGTCTAGACTTTGCATTTAAACAAGCACATGTCACCAACGGTGCTTACTATATGGAGTAGGAGGGCCCCAATTTCAAAACACAACACTTTTTTGATTAAGATTGGCATCTTATATCGGGTTATTTCTGATTGCATAGGGGAAGGGCTGATTGAACAGTGGGCAGAAAAAACTCCATGTTGAGGGGTTTTCTTGATGAGTCACATTTTAAAACACTTTTATTAGTTGAATATCGGCCAAGATGTGGAGCAGTTTTGTAGAGCCTTCACCAAGTTGTTTTTGCTCATATACCCACTAGGGCTCCCCTCTAACCAATGCCTATTGTGGATGTCCCTTTTGAGAAGGTTTGGTTAGATATTGTTGGCCAACACTTCCCAAGAGTAAGAATGGCCATCAGTACATGCTTGTGTTGCAACAAGGTAGCTAAAGGTGGCTGCTCTGCGGAATGCCAATACTTAAGCTGTTGTTAAGGCTTTATCAGAAATATTCATGCATATTGGCATTCCTCGTGAGATTTTAACTGTGGCATAGTGTTGTTGGCGCAGCCTGAAATATCAGAATTGGAGCCTGCTATATTTCGGTCTGACACTCCATCCATGGAGGTCAGTCCAGTCCATTTAAATACATTGACAGTTAGGGCAGACACCTGCCTCGTTTAAACAAGAACAATGAAATGATGATTCCCTTAAATTCACCAAAAATGCAGTCATGTCAGTGAACAGCCAATGCACCTTACATCCCCTGCCAGTTGGACCCCACTTGGTTATTAAAAATGATTTACAGTAATCCCTCCTCAATCGCGGGGGTTGTGTTCCAGAATCCCCCACGATAGGTGAAAATCCACGAAGTAGAAACCATATGTTTGTATGGTTATTTGTATATATTTTAAGCTCTTAGAAACTCTCCCACACTGTTTATAAATATTCTCCGCAAAGTTATACAGTAAACCATCGTTTATAGCAGTTTATCCGCTCCAGACAGATAAATGAATTTCCAAGAAGTAGGATTCTTTATTTATAAATCTAATATTTTCGCAGTTAGAGCATTGAAAACCTGTTTACGACCTTCTAAATACGTTTTTTAACATTATTAGAGCCCTCTAGATATGAAATAACACCCTTTGGTCAAAAGTTTAAACTGTGCTCCATGACAAGACAGAGATGACAGTTCTTTCTCACAATTAAAAGAATGCAAACATATCTTTCTCTTTAAGTTGCGCCTCAGGAGCGGAGAATGTCAGAGAGAGAGTAAAGTAAACAATCAAAAATCAATAGGGCTGTTGCGCTTTTAAGTATGCAAGCACCACGATAAAGCGGCCGCAATGAAGGGATCAATGTGAAGGTAGCCTTTCAGCATTTTTTACAGGCGCTTCCGTATCTTCTAAGCAAACAGCCACTGTGCAAACAGCCCCTCTGCTCACACCACCTCCGTCAGGAGCAGATAATGGAGCCAATCATACGCCTCCCTGATGGTATTGCATGATGGATAAGTATCTGCCTGTATTTCTCAGAGAGAGTGAGAGACAGAGAAAAGCAAACAATGAAAAATCAATACGGGCTGTTAGAGCTTTTAAGTGTGCGAAGCAGCGCACGGGAAGCATATCGTATATTATTGAGGAGTTTTATTTAATATGTAATACGTGCTCTGATTGGGTAGCTTCTCAGCCATCCGTCAATAGCGTCCCTTGTATGAAATCAACTGGGCAAACAAACTGAGGAAGCGTGTACCATAAATTAAAAAGACCCATTATCCGCAGAAATCCGCGAACCAGTGAAAAATCCGTGATATATATTTAGATATGCTTACATTTAAAATCCGCGATGGAGTGAAGCCGCGAAAGTCGAAGCGCGATATAGCGAGGGATCACTGTACTATACAGGGTAGCTGAGTTCAAGGGGGAGATGAGGTCACTGTTGTTGGCACCCCAGACTTACCAGCAGCAGGTCTGTGAACTAGCACATACCCATCTTCTAAGTGCCCATTAGGAAATTCCATTGAGGGTAGCTAATTCGAAAACCATCGCACAGGATGGTTGAAAACAGGAGATGGTAGCATAAGGTGGTCAGCAGGGATGTTAGGAACTGACATCAGCTCCTGTCCCTTGTTCTCTTTGCCTTTCAGGAAGTGTCGTAAGCCTCTTCAGGGTTCTCCCATTTTGAATTATTTTATGGGTGTCAACAGCGAGGCATATTGGACATACTAAAAGTAGGATGGGAGAAAGAGGCCTTCCCTTGTACTAAAATTCTAGAATATATTGCACAGTTATGCGACAGATTTGCTAAAATCTGACCTTTTCTAAATGAGATCATGGAGAAAGCACAAGCAGCGCAGGCCCATTATTATGATCGTGGCATGGTACTTCGGGTGTTCTGCCCTGGAGACCGGGTTATGGTTCTCATTCCTACCTCATATTCTAAACTGGTGGCTCATTGGCAAGGCCCTTATGAAGTTAAGGAGTGAAAAGGTCTCATTATTTATTTGGTTAAACAACCAAATCATTGACCAACTGAATGGATTTATCACGTCAACCAACTGAAGCCATGGAGGGAGAGGGAACCAGATCCTTATTCTGGCCAGCCCCCTTCTCTTTTCGCCCACAAATTGGAGCATAAGTTCGGTCTTAATTTGACCTCCTAACAGACACAGGAGCTTGAAGCAGTGATCCTGTCAATTCCTGAGGAAGTAAGTGAAAAGCCTGGCTGGACCTCTCTGACTGCTCATGATATAACAGTGCCTGGGGTGATCGTCAGGGAGCACCCATACTGCCTCCTGGAAGCAAAGTGTGCAGATGTGGAGTTTGAAATCGAGTGCAAGCTGGACTTAGGCATAATTATGGAGAGCCATAGTCCCTGGTCCAGTCCCATCGTCTTGGTAGCTAAGCCCAATGGAAGTTATAGGTTGTTTAAAGACTTCAGTCGCCTTAATCTAGTCTCCCAATTTGATGATTATCTGATGCCACGTGTAGATGACCTCCACAACCGACTCAGGAAAGTCAAATATTTGACCTAGCAGGACATGACAAAAGGGTACTGGCAAATTCCTTTAACAGACTCTGCAGAGGGCAAGACAGCATTTAGCACCCTTAGTGTACACTGACAATATCATGTTCTTCCATTTGGGTTGCACAGAGCACCATCTATGTTCCAAAATCTGGTGGACAGAATGCTATGTTTTTACAATGCCTATAGTGCCGCCTGTTTGGATGATGTTGTCATCTATTCTGACATGTGGAAGAAACACATAGAGCAGGTTTGGGCAGTGCTCCTGACTCTAGGTAAGGCCGGACTATGAATCAATCTTCTTCATTGGATTAGTCAAAACCAAATATTTAGACTACCTAGTGGGTGGGCGCAAGGTCAAGCCACAGTGTTCTGAAGTAGATGACATATTGAAAAGGCCCCATCTGAAAACCAAGAGGCAGATCCAAGCCTTTCTCTGGTTGGGTGGGTGCAACCAAAGGTTCACAAAGGTTCACAGTTCACAAAGAGAGCGGCATCCTTAACTGATTTAACAAAGAAATGGTCTCTGAACCATGTGGTACGGAATAACAAAGCAGACGCTGCATTTTGTGACCTTAAGCAGGCCCTTGCATCGAAACCAGTTTTGATTTCACCTAACCTCTCTCTACCCTGTTTTATCCAGACCGACGCTTTGGACACGGGACTTGGAGCCATGTTGATCCAAAGTGTTGATGATGTTATGTTCCTGAGCAGAAAACTGCTAGACAGAGAAATGAGGTATGCGGCAATGGAATTGAAACCCTTGGCAATGAAATGGGCATTAACATAATTGAGGCACTATCTCCAGGGACATGAGTTTACCCTTGTCACCGATCATGCCGCTTTGCAGTGGATGGCAGTGCACAAAGTGTCAAATCCACGTGTCACTAGGTGGTTTATAGACCTTTAGCCTCCAGGGTTCACGACTTCTCAGTTTGGGCCACCTGACCAGGTCTTGGGGGGTTTGTGTCACACACAAGCACTTGGGATACAGTTTACAGGCTCAAATTGTGTAATTTCTCATCCGGACCAGGGGTTGGTGCTATCATCTGATCCTCTCTCCTTTTCTCTCTCTGCAGACCAAGTGAATACCATACTTCCCAGTAGCACCACATCCAACCCTCTAATGACATCCTAACTGATATTCAGACCTCACCTTTTCTGGTCACCCTGACTCCACCTTTTCCTGTTTCTGCAGTATACATAGGACAGACCTCCATTGTTAGTTCAGTTCCGTTTTGAAATTCGCTTCACCAGTCTATTCTTTATTGTAAAATATATTGTAAAAGGAATGGCATCAAATACTGGCCTTCACTATCATCAGTTTAAATACTTGGCAAAAAAAGAAGTTTTGCAAATATACAGTAGTTAATGACTTGATCTGATAAGGATTTTCAGCTGCAAAAAGATATACAGTATAAGAGAGTGACATTGAGAATGCTGCTGATCATCCCAAGTGTCAGAGAGACAGATCACTTTTAAAACAATGTGTTTTATTTTCAGGTGCTCCCACATTACATTTGAAGTCTTGTAATAAATGTGCATAATTTTACAAATCTTGTAGCATATGATTTTCTTACCAGTTGAAATGACTTGAAATTCTTTTCAGTTTTTTGCTCTTTGTCCTTCCATCATTTGTATTAATTGTATACGAAAATCTCATTAACATTATGCTTGGTCAGTGATGTGACATACATAATCCATAAAAAAAGTGACTGATAAAATTTGCTGGGTCATTGTCCTGCTGGGAACAAATATACAGTATGGTTGCAGTTTTTTGTCAGACTGTCCTGAAAATTAGTAGGGTATGTTAGTATTAACAAAGGCTCCAGGGCCAGTAGTAGCAAAACTGGCTCATAACATCAACTATTCAAAGCCATATTTTATAGGTTCTCTTCTTTTTACCATCCATCATTTTTCATAACTAGCATAGTAATGGGTACATCTATTAAAAGTGACCCATACATTTAGTGTTTGGTCAAATAGGAAGAGTCGGCGCTTTTCTTCATACAGAATATGTACATCCAGTTTACTTTTGCTCTGTTGCTAAGCACCCTAATTTTTTGGTATGGTCATGAGAACAATAAAATATCCTACCTGTATTGGCTTCAGTCTTTTTTAATTTCTTTATTCATCACTAACTATCTTAACTGCACATAATCTTCTTTTTGAGCATTTTCTTATGTGTGGTGCTGTCTAGTTTTCCATTTATGATTATTAACTGCTTTGTTCTTTGTTGGAGCTTGATATGGCATTATAAAGCACAATCATAAAACAAGACAAAATTGACCTTTAAAGTCAATTGCTGGACATGCTCACACAGGGCTAATACAAAGTAACCAATCCATGTGTGTCTTTGGGATTTGATCCACGCAGACAAAAAGAGAGCATGAAAACTCCTCATAGACCGCAAGTTCATGATTCATATCAACCCTCCTGAATATGTATAGCAGCTCTGCTGACAGCTGTGCCGCCATGCCTACAGGATAGCATGTGCTTTCAGAGATTTGTGAGGGACTTTATTTCATTTGAAATAATTGTCAGGTGATACTTCTTCCAATTTATTGGTGGAAACAGTCTGCTTAATAGAACTGCAGATTCATTCAAAGACTGATTTCCTAAGGTGCAGCTGCTAAGTTTCTGCTTGTAAGCAAATAGTACTTTTATGGAGGCAGCCTGTATTTGCTCAGAATACACATTGCTGACAACTTGGTGATATACAATTACCACTCATTTTGTCTTCCACAGTCAAAATTCTAGTATCACAGTTGGTAAACCACCAGGACCAGATCATATTTATCTTTACGTTCTTAAGGAAGTTAACAAGTACATATATATAAACTCTTAACACATATTTTTAAGAAGTTACTGAATACTTAAAGAATTCCTAAGGGAAAAAAGGCAAATATCCCATTATATAAAATGGTTGATGAAGCAGACCCAACAAGCAGTTGCAAGCTTAACTTGCACCGCAGGTAATTTAATGGAAGAATTATTAAGGAAAAGCTTGCAACACATGGCAAGAACAGAAGTTTTGCTGAACAGTCAGCATGGGTTCAGAAGTGGAAGGTCATTTTACCAACATGTTGGAATTACTGTATATGTTTAAGCAACAAAAAATATGATCAAAGTGAAGAAAATTATATTATTTATCTTGACATTCAGTAAGCATTTGATAGGGTTGAAAGGTTGATTATCAAACTAAAAGAAGTAGGATTTCATGGTGCAGAATTGGCTCAGACACAGGAAGCAGAGGGCTATGGTGCAAAGACCCTTATCAGAATTAGTTTATGTTAAGGGTGGTGTCTTACAGGTCTGTGATAGGGCTGCTGTTATATATACTCAGCAAAAAAAGAAACGTCCCTTTTTCAGGACTGTGTATTTCAACAATAATGTTTTAAAAATCCAAATAACTTTACAGATCTTCATTGTAAATTGTTTAAACAATGTTTTCCATGCATGTTCAATTAACCATAATCAATTAATTAACATGCACCTGTGGAATGGTCGTTAAGACCTTAACAGCTTACAGAAAGTAGGCATTTAAGGTCACAGTTCTAAAAACGCAGGACACTAAAGAGACTTGTCTACCGACTGTGAAAAACACCCAAAGAAAGATGCCCAGGGTCCCTGCTCATCTGCGTGAACGTGCATTAGGCATGCTGCAGGGAGGCATGAGGACTGCTGATGTGGCTAGGGCAATAAATTGCCATGTCCACACTGTGAGACGCCTGAGACAGCGCTACAGGGAGACAGGAAGGACAGCTGATCATCCTCGCAGTGGAAGACCACGTGTAACAACACCTGCACAGGATCGGTACATCCGAATATCACACCTGCGTGACAGGTACAGGATGGCCACAACAACTGCCCGAGTCACACCAGGAACACACAATCCCTCCATCAGTGCTCAGACTGTCCGCAATAGGCTGAGAGAGGCTGGACTGAGGGCTTGCAGGCCTGTTGTAAGGCAGGTCCTTACCAGACATCACCAGCAACAACGCCGCCTATGGGCACAAACCCACCTTCGCTGGACCAGACAGGAGTGGCAAAAAGTGCGTGAGTTTCTGCATGACAGCAATGTCAGTGTTCTGCCATGGCCAGCGAAGAGCCCAGATCTCAATCCCATTGAGCACGTCTGGGACCTGTTGGATCGCAGGGTGAGGGCTAGGGCCATTCCCCCCAGAAATGTCCAGGAACTTGCAGGTGCCTTGGTGGAAGAGTGGGGTAACATCTCACAGCAAGAACTGACAAATCTGGTCCAGTCCATGAGGAGGAGATGCACTGCAGTACTTCAAGCAGCTGGTGGCCACACCAGATACTGACTGGTACTTTTGATTTTGAGCCTCCCTTCATTCAGGGACACATTGTGAAACATTTTTAGTTTATGTCTTATGGTGTTGACTCTTTTAGTGTTCATACAAATATTTACACATTAAGTCTACTGAAAGTAAAAACAGTTGAAAGTCAGAGGACGTTTCTTTTTTTGCTGAGTATATAAAGCATATATATATATATATATATATACACAAGGTGTGATCAAAAAACACGGTGAATGTTGATGCTGAGCACTGTCCAAGACCAACGCAAAACAATTTAATGCAGGTTCTGACATGTCCATCCTAGAGTGTAGTTTGTGACAAGTTTCAACTTTTTTGATACTGTCAGTCGTTTGTGAGCCACTGTTGAGTTCAAGTGTATTTTTCAAGTTCGCCATTAATAATAGATATCAAGCAACGCATTAACATGAAATTTTGTTTCAAATTGCAAAAAGCTCAGGAAACCCATCAGATATTAAAATTGTTTTACGGTGACACTGCACCGACAATTAGGACTGTTTACAAGTGGTTTGATCGATTTTGTAATGGATTCTGACTCGAAGATGAGAAAAGCTCAGGACGTCCTTCAACATCAATAACCAAAGAAAAGGTTGAAACGGTTTCATTCTTCATCATGACAACACTCCTTGTCACACCTCCCTTCTAATACGACAATTTCTGTTGAATAAAAGCACCGTGGGACTTCTGGCTGTTCCCTAAATTGAAAATGACCATGAAATGCAAATGATTTTAATTTATTGAGGACAACCAGGCAGCCATGACAGCCCAACTGAAGACACTCTCGAGAGAAAACTTCCAGAACTGCTTCGCAAAGTGGCAGGAGCGTTGGGATAAGTACATTCGAAGTGAAGTCTTTTACTGCAATAAATGTTTCTTTTTTAAAACATTCACTGTATTTTTTTTTATCACACCTTGAATATATATACATATACAGTATACAGTATATACTGTATATAGTGCAAAAGTGTTTGATTCCTTTGAAAGTTATCATAATTTTCTGCATGACAAAAGATTTGTAGAAACATTTATCCATTCGGTATTTTTAACGTAAACTCTTATGCAGTAATGATACATTTACAAACTCAAAATAAACCATTTTCTGTAGATATTTAACTGAAGAAGAAAAACTCAAAAAGTGGTATTTAAACCTCTGTCATTTTTAAACTCCAGGTTTACACAACTAATTAATCACAAACTACACAAAGGTGGCAGTCATTTGACCATAATTAAACAGAATTTTAACAAGTACTACTTGTGAGTCCTTCATATGTCTCTGGACATAAAAAGCATCCTTTGTAAGGGCCATAGTCTTTGTTGGACAATCACTGTAAAAATTAAGACAAAGGAGCATTCTGCTGATATGAGAACCAAAGTCATTGAATCGCACAAGGCAGGAAATGGCTACAAAAAATATCAAAAGAGTTTGAATGTCCCGTTAAGCACCTTTGGATCCATCATCAGAAAGTGGAAAGTTCATCACAGCACTCAGAACAGGCAGCCCAACTAAACTAAACAGAGCAGGACGTTGACTGGTGAGAGTGGCTACTAAAAATCCAACTCTTTGGCTGTAACTGAAGTGAAGGTGCATGGGTCCACAATTTCAAGAGCTCTCCATTAAACTGGCCTCAATAGGAGGGAAGCAAGAAAGAAGTTATTAATTAAGAAGGTCCACATAAAAGCAAATAAGGCATTTGCTACAAAGCATGATAAAGACCCAGTTAAGATGTGGGAGAAGGTTTTATTATCAGATAAGACCAAAATAGAACTTTTTCTCTAGACTTCAAAGAGGTATATGTGGCATAAAACTATCACTACCATGCCTCAAGAAACATCATACCTACAGTAAAATGTGGTTGAAAGGACAGTCTGCTATGAACACATGGCTCAGAAGAAAATTAAACTTTCAACACAACAATGACCCTAAGCATTCCACCCAAAGCAACAGTGGAATGGTTCAGAAACAGAAATGTGGATGTTTCTAAATGGTCAAATCAAAGCCTTTATCTTAACCCTATTGAGAATATGTTGCATTTTCTCAAAGCTGCTGTCCACAAGCACAATCCCACCAACCTAGTGGATCTCCTTAAATTCTGCCAGGAAGAATGGGGAAGAATCAATCCTGAACAATGTGCAAAACTGGGACATACTTATTCCAAAAGAATTAAGGCTGTAATTGCAGCAAAAGGATTCTTGACAAATTGTTAATGTGTAGGGCTTGAATACATATGCAAATTCTAACTTTTGAGTTTTTCTTTTTCAGCTAAATATCTACAGAAAATGGTTTATTTTGACTTTGGAAATGTATTGTTACCGCATAAGAGTTTACATTAAAAAAACCAAATGGATAAATGTGTGTACAAATCTTTTGTCATGCAGAAAGGTTTTAGAACACCTCAGTTTTTTTTAGTTTTTATCAAAATGTTTAATGTCGTAATGTTTCCTGAAATCAAGGCATACAACAAATAAGCAATGGCAAATAAAATAAGTTGAGAAATCATTATGTGTATAAAATTTTAGCCCTGTGTTTGCTTGATTGGCTCCAGTAGACTCCCGTGACCCTTTAGTTAGGATATAGCTGTTGGATAATGGATGGATCGACTGTGCTGGTCATTCCATCAATTCCATTTTTTGAAGTGTACCTTCTGGTTCTTTTCTTTTAATGTCGTTCTGACATAACCTGGAGGTATATTTTGGTTTTGTCTTGTTGCAGATTGAACCTCTGACCTACTAGGCACAGAGCAGAAGGTATTGTGTGGTTCTGCAATATGCTGTGGTAAACCTTTTGATTCAGAATACCAGTCACTGTGAAAACTGCCAACTCTACCTTCTACAAAAGAACCCCAAACCATCACACTTCTTCCTCCATGTTTGTCAGTTGGTGTTACAAACCGAGGAACCATCCTTTCACCAACTCAACTACATACAGACACACTGTGTGATGAACCGATTTCAAATGTTGATTCATCAGTCCATAATAATTTCTTCCATTCTGCAGTAGTCCACAACCAGTATTCATGGCCCAGGCAAGCCTTGATCTCTTATTTTGTCTGTTAAGCTATGGCTTTCTTACTGCCATTCGCCCTGTCAAACCTGCAGCACAAAGTCTTGCTTTTTTTTCGACCACTGTTAAGTTGTGCTTGAAGCTGTTTTTGGAGCTGTTGTGCTGTGAGGTGCCTATCACGCAAGCTGGTGACCCTAAGGAACTTGTCTTCTGATTGGGTTGCAGTTTTGAGCCTGCTGTATCTGTTCCTATCAGAATATTTTTCAATTTTCAGTTGTATTTGGCTTGTGTAGGACACTGTACTCATGGTCACTTAGATTTTTTTTTTTTACAGTTTCTCTAAATGAAAGGCGTACACTTCTAAGACTAATAATGCTCTGTCTCGTTTGTTAATTGCTGTTTATTGCCATTATCACTGGAATATTGTCCAAAAAGTACTTCAGAGGGTGTAGTAACACAGTCTGGTCCAAGTCTGCTTTAAGACAGACAGAGGGTTTTTAAGTAACCATCAAAAGTTGGGGTACCTGTGTAAATGGTTTGCTTCAACTTGCAAGACTTAATTTATTTTAATTGCTGCTGAACATCTGTAGGAGGAGGAGGAGGAGGAGGTTAGGAGCATGTGCACATACTGCACCCTCCACACAATGAACCACAGGAAACCTATTAGTTGTTCCCTGAAGAAGAGCTATTTGTAATATTCTGAAATTTACTTTTTTCAGTTTTTGCTAACCAAAACTTTAAATCTAGACCTCTGGCAGTTTACTGCTTTCCTTTTCACAGTTTTAGTTCAACTCATTGCATTTCAATTAATTTAATTTTAAGAAAAACTGGAAAAACTGAGGTATTCCAAAACTTCTGACCAGTACTGTATATATACTGTATATAAATACACACACACACACACACACACATATATATAAAGAAAAGTACACAGTCCACACTCTAAAGTGCGTTAAAACTTAACTGTAGAGGATACAACCTTTGGTGCTGCAAAGTCCAAGCTGCATGGCTTGTTAACACAATGATTAGTCCTCCAACTGTCCCACTTAATCTCTCTGTTTATTGAATGCTTAATTCCCATCTGAAGTCTTGCATCTTGTCTGCCAGCATCACTTAGTCCTCTCGTGAGTCTTCCCTTTCTTCAGTTTGTATTATCAACACTATCTCAGAATACTTCAAACTAAAATGTGGTACTAGACAAGGATGCCCCTTGTCACCACAGCTATTTGCAGTTGCCATTGAGCCATTGGCTGTTCACTTTAAAAATGCATCAGAGATAAAAGGGATTTTCAGAGAACAACTTGAATAGAAAATATCAGTATATGCAGATGATACAGTACTGTACTGTATATATTACACCCACAAAATTCAGTGCTTGCAGCCCTAACTGTACTAGCAGAATTTCAAAAGATATCTGGACTCAAAATTAATTTGAACAGAAGTGCGCTTTTTCCAGTGAATTCTCTAGCAAACAGCATAAGATTGGACACCCTCTTGTTTATCATTGCAGATCATTTTAAATATCTAGGGGTAAACATCACAAGTAAATATAAAGCTCTTTTTCAATAATATTTTGCTGTTTCCATGGCAAGATTAAACAAGACGTGCATAGATGGTCTACCATCCATCTTACTTTACTGTAGCAGGGAGAATTAACACAATCAAGATGAGTATCCTCCCTAAGCTTCTGTTTCTATTTCAAAACATCTCCATATATATTAAAAATTATTTTTTTAAGAAATTAGATTCAATCATAGCCTCATTTATTTGGAATTATAAATATCCACGCATCCAAAGGGTGACCCTACAACAACCTAAATCAGAAGGCGGCATGGCTCTACCTAATTTTCAATTTTATTAGCGGGTGGCAAACATACTAGCTATAAAAACCTGGACACTGACACAAATAGATGAACACAAACTAGTTTGGTCAGCAATATCTCTTTATGGTCCTTGCTTTGTACACCAGTAAATACTAGGCGTCATCAATATACTAACAAGCCAATTGTCCTTCATTCACTCAGAACCAATTTAGGAAACACTTCAAGTAGAGAATATTTATTCTGTGGCACCTCTACATGATAACCACCTTTTTCCACCCTCTCAAACTTACACAGTTTTTAATGTCTGGAAAACGTATGGGATTAAATCATTTAGAGATTTGTATATAAATAACGTCTTTGTATCCTATGAACAATTACACTCTAAATTTAGTTTCCCATCAACAC
The DNA here is from genome assembly GCA_026402145.1 of Polypterus bichir lapradei. NCBI lineage: Eukaryota > Metazoa > Chordata > Cladistia > Polypteriformes > Polypteridae > Polypterus > Polypterus bichir. The sequence goes on from JANRMT010062805.1 coordinate 1,297,630, forward strand.
AATTTTTCCTCCATCTCTAAATTAGAAACTTTGCTAAACAAAATCTGCCCAATTTTCCATTTCCTCCCACCTATTTCTATTTGAGAAGAAATATTGATCAGTCTTGAAGACTCAGACAGCATTTCTATAATATATAAAACCATTTTAAAGTCCCTTCCTTTTAAAGATCCCAAAGCACAGTGGGAAAAGGATCTCTTACTCAACATTTCAGGAAAGGAGTGGAAGGCCGCAATGCACAGAATTCACTCTAGCTTCATATGTGCAAAGCATTTAATTATTCAACCTAAATTGTTTTATCGAGCACATCTATCTTGTTTAAAATTGTCTTAAACATTTCCAGGGCAAGATCCAACCTATGAACGTTGCAATCGAGCTCCAGCTTCACTAGGCCACATGTTTTGGGTGTGTACCAAATTAACGTCATTCTGGACATAAATTTTTAAATGCCTATCAGACAGCTTTGGTGTCACAATCCATCCTAATCCAACTAATAGCTGTGATTGGTGTACTCCCAAATGGGCTTAAAGTGGAGAAGGACAAACTAACTGTGATTGCCTTTACTTCGCTATTAGCACGTAGACTTATCTTGCTCAAATGGAAGAATCCTAACCCACCTCTTTTAAGTCAGTGGGTAACTGATGTTATATACTATTTGAAATTGGAAAAAATCAAATTCTCTCTTAAAGGATCTGTTCAACATTTTTTAAAACCTGGAAGGATCTAATCAATAATATTTTAGAATAAGCACTTATATTGGGGAGAAAGACTCCTTTCTCTCTATACAACTCTCAAAAGTTTTACTCTGGCTGTTGGCCTTTCTCTCTTTCTCATGGGTGGGGGTTGAATCGAATTTAGTTTTGTTAAGTTTGACTTGATTGTATGGAATGTTACATGCTTTAAATAAATTCAGTAAAAGTTAAAAATAAAAAAAAAATGTCTTTGATAAATGAAAGCACAAACAGACAGTATCGTTAAATGCCAAGTTTCATTATCAGCAAGGACTGTCTTCTAATTAGAAAACTAGGTGGAACAAAAACCTGTGGCCCACCAGGATGAGTGTAGATGTTAAGTTTCCCATCTGTGCAGGTCTCTTTTGCGGCTGGGCCTTAACCAACATCTTTAACTTCTCTTCTCATCTGTAGTCCCAGCTTCTGGTGGATGTGTTCCATCTAAACCTGAATGTATAATTGCTTTGTTGTGGTCTCAACTCCATCCTGTGCCCACACTGTTACATACTTTTTGAGACTTTGTAAGAGAAATGGACATCAGTATATCTTATTATTTTGGTTGTTATATGTTCATAATGCATAATGATTTTTGTCATTATTGGTTTTACAGAATACAGTGAGTCAGCTGTAAAATATTTTACTCAAATAAGATATGTTTCAAGTGGTCCTTGTTATAAGGCCAGGAAAGTCCCGGATTGGTTCCAAGACCATGAAGGAGAAATTGTCACCGGTTTGAATATGTTTTGATATTTGTGTTAAATAGATTTAGAATGAGTCACATTTGTCAAATAAAATTTAAAATTTTCACTTTGATATAAGATACAATAAGATTTTTCATATTTGTTTTATTTGTTTAAATTAGACTCATTTTTGTATACAACAAGTTAATTGATGTATTTGGCATTTTCAATTGATGGGTTGATTCTTGAGTTCTTCCAAGTGGAGTTAGTTTAGGATGATAAATAACAGCTGAGCATGAGGGAAGTGAAAAGGGGAACCAAAAGATAAGGTTGTATGAACAGGAAGCAGATTTTTTTTGTAATGCTGCCTAAAGTTTTAATTGTATTCATAAAGATTTTATCTTTTTGCTCAGTTTGAATACTGCACAATCTGGGGACCTAAATGAAAGTTTTTTAAAAAATTTTTTAATGGAGAACTAGGGGTCTCTGTCCCCTGCTTGCTTCGCTCGCCCAACGCCAGGTTTGGTTTACCGGATATACAATGGGAATTGTTACATATGCATTATTTTCACTTTTACTTTACAACATTTGTAAAAACAATACTTGTCCTTTATTTCCGGCCCCGGGCATGGTTAAATCTCTTTCTCGCAGGAAATATAACGCTGATCGCGTTGTGAAGGGGGGCGGCTGAAAGCACGCTAAGGAGATGCAGTTGGATCATGTTGTCTTGCTGCTGCTGCTGCTGGTGAGCGCATCGATCATTTAAAAGCCTGTACAGCAGCTGTCCTTTTGTCATTTCATGTCTCTGCCGCTCGCGTTGTGAAGGGGGGGCTGAACGCATGCTAAGGATTTGCAGTCGGATCATCTGCGGGCTTCCAACTGCTGCTGCTGGCAAGCTGCAAGTTCTGCTTGTCGCTTGTTTTAAGAACTGGGAGCACATGATGTCCATATGCCAAAGGCATTCCAACAACTGCTTGGTTAGATGTCAGTGAACTTGTTTTAACTATTTTCTCACTGCCTTGTCTCACGTGACGTTACAGTGTCTTTTGCGGGACGTCAAATTGCAATCTCTTGGCACCAAGTCTCATGTTTAAGGTCCCTGCAAGATGCACCGTGGCCAATCTCTTTCATCCCAAGGGCCTTTTAAGTGTCTTCCGTGACGATCACGTCTCATCTCCCTGGTCTCCCTTCAACCAAGATTTTTTTTTTAAATAGAGAGAAAGGACTCTTGCTGGTAAAGTGAACTGCAATGGATGGACCCTTGTGAATTTGAGAACTTCAATAGGCTTAGAGTCTTTATGAAGGAGGAAGGTTGTGGAGAGAATTGGAGTGAAACCAGGTTTGAACATTTCTCGAGTAAGCTAGTTGAACATCCATCCATCCATCCATTGTCCAACCTGCTGAATCCGAACACAGGGTCACGGGGGTCTGCTGGAGCCAATCCCAGCCAACAAAGGGCACAAGACAGGAACCAATCCCGGGCAGGGTGCCAACCCACCGCAGTAGTTTAACATTTCCATGTTAAAAAACATGGCAAAAACATTGCATGATGAATGACAAGATCTCCTAAACACACCGTACTGCTTTTAGTGGTATGAGTACTGCCCTAACAGAAAATAAAATATTCTAAAATCTTTATTGTTATAGAACATAGAACACAAATAAGGGTGAGGTTATTAAAAGCAGGAGACATAATAATTGCGAAATAAATGGAAAACGAAAACCTATTTTCCCAATGGGACATGTTTATACATAGAAGTGGCCTGAAGAGCATTAAAAATTACAGAGTTACAAGCTCCAGAAGTCTCCCACTCAGTCCGCAAACTGTCAGAGCATAGGGGTCCAATGCTAATCTATGTATGTTGTGATTTGCTGAGTGGTTTTGTGTAGGTAGGGGCCCCAGTGCACTGCTTTGCCCCTGGGCCTGTAATGCTGTTAAGACGGCCCTGCAAACTGTATCTTACTTTCTCTGCACTTCAAGTTCAAGAAGTCACTAATAAGCACTGGCATTAAAAAACCATCCTAGGACTAATTTCTGAGTATGGAACATCAACTGTGTGTTTCATGGCTTTCTACTCAGAATTTTGTTTTGTAGCCCAGAAACCACTGAATTCCTATTCCCCATCTGTTTTATCTTGGTAGAGTAATATATATTGCTCTACTTTTCCCTATTATATTATTAATATTTAGCATTAGAATGCCTGATCTCACAGACTTACCACTGTTTATAAGGTATTATTCTATATAACTTATCCCCACCTTCCCTTCTACAGTATATCTATAACCTCAGGCAATTAGATGTAGTAAAAAGACAAGCAGGAGTTAAGTTACACATAAAAGAATGTATAACTGATAATATTCATAAATAATAACAAAATGCAAAGTACATTTGAATATTGGCAACCATACAACCTGATAAAATGGTGATGTATATAATTCAGGTGGCACACAGACTTGTAGTTACTTAAAATGTCTCTAGTTAAGGCATCATTGGTGCTCAGCTTTCAGTCACATGTCTGTTCAAAATGGCTGAAGCTGTGCTCTTCATTGTGTTGTCTTCTGTTCATGGTGTGATGGTCTTCTTCAGTTGTTAGCAAGAGAAAGATACTTCTACATCATCACAGGTTAGCAAGAGAGATGCTTCTTCATCATATGTTGGTTAGAGAGAGAGAGAATGTGAGGTTAAGCACGTACATTTATAGATGTTCTCTCCAGCCCCTAAAACCAATAGGACATCATGGTACTTTAAGGCCTCTGAGACAAGCCAATTCTAAACAGCCATACCTCAGACCATTGGGTGAAGTAGAACATCTTAACACCTGTCACCCAATGCCAAACTGGTTTAAGACACATCCCCCAAATCCTGTTGTAAAATTGGAAAGAAAAGTCGTAAACGGGGGGGGCAAACACGAATGCCTCTCACCAAAGTAACACTAAATTACATTGCTTCATCTAAATTACAAATAAAGACATACAAAACATTTATCAAGTTATATGCAAAATCTTACATCACATCACCATCTTACAGTTCATACTGCCTGTCCTCAATAACATGCAGCAGAGGCAAATGTTTTCTAAGTGTGAATGTTATGCTGCGACTTGATAGTTTGGGAAACTCTCTGAGGTACCCCAATGAACTTCCTCTTATTTTAAAGTCCACAGAGTAACTGCTAGCAGCCACTTAACCACAACAGGATTCACTAGATGGCAGCAGAATATGTTATTTTTTAAGTACAACAGTTTTAAGATAGACACAAATGTACAGGGCACAGTGAATCAAACTTGTATGTCCTCAAACGACGAGGCAGGGTCACAGAAAGCTGTGACTATTCAGTCAAACATAGCTCCTTGATTAAATTTGCTGATGACACCACCATTGTATTCTTGATCATTAGTGATGAGCATGGCTTTGCTACGGGTTCAGCTTTCGGCAAAATGCATTGAAGTCAATAGGGATGTAGTGTGAAAGAAAAATTAACTGCTTGCAAGCTACTAAGGGTTAATAGTTTTGCTATAATGGCAGGTTATTCACACAGGCGTCTGTCATAAGACATGGTGCAGTAAGCTGACCAGACAATTTCGAATTTCTTATTTGACTCAGGAAAGATGACCTTTCCTTCTTTAGGGTATATCTGATCAGTGAAAAAAATAAAAACAGATGTCCCATTAGTGTACTAAAACAATATTATGTTTATTTTTAAGAAATAAGGGAGAGGGGGAGGAAAAAGAAATTATAAAAAGACAATAGACAAAAAATGTAACTGCTCTTCTGCCTTGCAACGTAGAATCCACATACTCATCTGTGACAGAATAAAAATCTAATTGATTGAACTTGTCCTGTCTTCCTCGGGAGAGTTTTTTACTTCCATAGCAGCAACTGAACTAGTTCAGAGTGAATTATAATGGCACAATTGTCTTTTAAATGTCACTGATGGCTAGGAAAGCATCTGCCAACTATCCTGGACTGATTATCATGGACAAATATGTGACTTGAGCTGAGAGACAGCAGTGGTAACCACTATGCCTCAAACAACAAAAGGCACAGACAGAACAATAAGCACAAACAAAATACAACAAATGGCCACAAACCAGTAATAAGGAGAAAAAAAATAGCATTGCACCCTGTGTGTGCACAGAGTTCCAGTCTTAATACGTTAACATTAATTAGACATGCCATGCACCGGCTCTCACTATTTGATCTGCGCTGCATAGAGGGGAGCATAACATGCTTAATTTTCCCCTGAAGACACAATGTACCATGAATGTATGCCGAAAAACAAACTGTTTTTTATTTTTCTTTTTTTTAATTCCAAACATCAAACAGAAAAAAGTAGATGCATATAGGAAAGATGTCATTCAACACAGCTGATGAAGAATGAGAAAAAAGAAAATACAGAAATAAAATTAGGTAATACTAATTAACATAGAATAAAAGTAAGGTCTGATGGCCAGGGAGCACAGAAGAAGCAAAAAAAAAAAAAAAAAAAACTTCATACGACTGGAGAAAAAAAAAAACAAACAAAATCTGCAGGGGTTCCAGGCCATGAGAGCACCCAGCCCCCTCTAGGCAAGTAGAAAGTAATGACAATGAAAGGTACACATTACTAGAATCACATCTGAAGCATAATTGTCTCTTTGTAACTCATGTACAGCTCTACTGTCAGGGTGGCTAGTCGGTGTGTGCCTTGTGGCTGTGGTGGTCAAGGGGCCGTAGCATAAGCAAGAAAAGTAGTAATGTTCACATTTTTCAGTTACTGTTTTTACCTTCCACGCAACATACTACTTATTTTATCAAACATTATGTTGTGCCCACTCAATGTAATGCAGGAGTGACCATTTCCTTATTTTTTAGAGAGGAGCCACTCAATATAATGTACAATTAACAATGTGCTTAAATCTCCAAAAGGAACCAGGATCATTTTAGTTGCATTTGTGGTGTTCTTAGAGTGCTCATATGTGCATCGGACACCCTGGGGCCTGTGGAGATCTTAATCTGGTCTTGCTGTAACTCATTTTCTACTTATGTACTAATTATGTTATGATTCGATGCTTGTCATTCATTATGTGCCCAGTTTTTCCTAGTAACTGAATTAATCCAACAGTCACCAAAGTGTATAAAGTACCTGGTCGAATGCTAGACAATATTTGTGCTAACTTCACAGTAGTGCACAAGTTATTATAATACAGGCTGTGAGGGATGTCATATCAGATTTACTGTAAAGGACACCTGCAAAGATACCTCCATGACTCTCTGAAAGAATGCATTATGGAAGAAACTGACAGCATCTTTTAATACACACTTTCCGAACTGGCAGCTAAGCGATTTCTTAAATAGGGACATCAACTCTGCATCTTTTTACTGAAGATTAATTTTTAAATGTATTCTGAGTTGTATTTTTCTATTTCTTATATATTATACAGACTCAAACCACCTACAACTGAACACCAGCAAAACCAAGGAGCTGGTGGTGGATTTTAGGAGGCCCTGGCCCATCATGGACCCTGTGATCATCAGAGATGACTGTGTGTAGAGGGTACAGACCTATAAATACCTGGGAGTGCAGTTGGATGATAAATTGGACTGGACTGCCAATACTGATGCTCTGTGTAAGAAAAGACAGAGCCGGCTATACTTCCTTAGAAGGCTGGCGTCCTTCAACATCTGCAATAAGATGCTGCAGATGTTCTATCAGATGGTAGTGGCCTCTTCTATGCGGTGGTGTGCTGGAAAAGCAGCATAAAGAAGAGGGACGTCTTACGCCTGGACAAACTGGTGAGGAAGGCAGGCTCTATTGTTGGCATGGAGCTGGACAGTTTGACATCTGTGGCAGAGCGACGGGCGCTGAGCAGGCTCCTGTCAATCATGGGGAATCCACTGCATCCACTGAACAGGATCATCTCCAGATAGAAAGAGCAGCTTCAGCGACAGACTGCTGTCACTGCCCTGCTCCACTGACAGACTGAGGAGATTGTTCCTCCCCTACACTATGCGACTCTTCAATTCTACCAGGGGGGTAAACGTTAACATTATGCAAAGTTATTGTTTGTTATACCTGCATTTTTATCACTCTTTAATTTAGTATTTTTTTTTTATCAGTATGCTGCTGCTGGAGTATGTAAATTTCCCCTTGGGATTAATAAAGTATCGATCTATCTCTATCTATCTAAATATTTCCATGTATTGTTCGTCTTTTAGTGTGGTGTTGAGTTAAATATATTTGATTTATTGTCATGCTATACTTCATTCCATATAAATATAAATAGAAAATATTATTTTCATATTTTTTATGGCATACAGTATTTGTGCTTTTACATGTCTGCAACAGTCTGTCTGATGTGTGCAGAATTCATGTTGTTACATTACCCACCATGTTAAATCTGCTAAACCTGCTCACAAGATGGTCTAAGTTAATATGCAACTTCGCTCCACTTCTCTGACTCCATTAAGTACGCTGCAACTATACTTACTCTTACTCTTGTTCTGCTGCTAGTCCATAGCTCTGGGACACAATGTAATAGTGCTAAACCCAAACATAAGTCATTTTACCATATATGCATAGTAAGACCAGATCAGCACAGGATCTTTCCAAGCTGATAGCACACTGCAACTGACCCTCTGAGTTAAAAAAAAAATTAAGCAAATTAAAATTCCTGTCTGCTTTGAGGTCTCAAATTCAATCTTTGGATACTTCCATATCTTTGGTTCAGCCACTTACTGAACCTCGATGACATATCAATACTACTGCAGCCAGTTAATACAGTGTACATGTTTTCTTGTGCTACCTTATATATTGTGTTAAGTGGATAGTGGTGACATGTTGCATGATTGGAATTGCAAGTAAGAATTTCACGGTACTCTGCACTGTGACAATACTACTATTGCTAGTTCTATTCTTCATACAGACAGACCATCTTTCTGTGAACCAACATGGTCTGAGAATATCATAATTAAAGATAGTGTAATTGTAAATTTAAAAGTAAACCTATACTATTTGTTTCTGTGCAGTATCTGTTATTACAATTTGTATCAACTGTGTTGATTCATGAACACACACATTTATAGCCTTGCAGAAACAGAAGAGTCTGGTTTTATACAGTATACTCTTCTGAAAGTTATGGATGGCAACCAAGTAATGTAGGTCAGAAATGCAAGTATAAATTTCATTGTATAGTACGTGTCAATACATTTATTATTGCAGGTACCTGCAAAAAAGTTATGGCACCAGACAAATCTCAGTTTGTCTTTTCTGTGTGACAGTGTTTTCAGTCTCTTAAGCTTGCACATTCTATGGCAGTTGCTGAATATTCTTTGGCAGTAAAACAGCCTGAAAAAGGTCTTCCATTTAACTTGATTTATATAAATGATCAGCACTTCCCTGTAGCAACATGTATGATATAACTACTTAAGGATGGAGATACATATTTACAAGCAAACATCTACGAAAACACTTACAGTGGTGGTGCTCAATAAATGGAACAAAAACAACACAATGTATCACAGCTACATGATTAAAGGTGCAGAAAAAGAATAACAAAAATGTAAAAATAAAAGGCAAAGAAAAAGTAAAAAAGAATACCAATATTTTAATGCCTAGTCTCATAATAAAAGAAAAATCAGAGCCATATTTATTAAATAAAAAACAATAATGGAAAGAGCTCATGAGAACAAATTGGGAGCTTACAGTGTTGCCTAGAAACGATATGACATCATCGTATAAATAATTTTCCTATGGTTTATTTTGGTGCTCACTGAGTGTTTTCAGTCAGTCGGTAGGTAGACATACAGATCTCATCTGCTTGCTGTCTGTGTAGAGGAAGCTGCAAATGCTCTCTTTCAAAGTCACCAAGCAAGGATTTATGATCATCTTTCTGTATATAGGTAGAAAGGACAACTTAATATTATTGGCTATAGAGGTTGATAGATGTATTTACACATCCTTCCCCTACTTTCCTATTAGAATTTGCTATTTATTTTAAATTATCTTTTGAAACATATATTCTTGTGAAAGGAATGGGCAAAATGCACAGAACATTTGCATTTATGTGTGTGTTTGTGTCATTTCTAGGCAAGGCCGGAATAAGACCCTTAGATGCCCTATACACTAAGTAATTTTGGTGCCCCCTTACACTAGTAATTCAAAATATTAAAACAATAACAAACTAGAAAATAAAATTTTATTTTATTATTGAAAATTCAAAATTAAACAAAACATACTTATAGTAAGAAGGAAAATAATATTTATTTTTGTATGCTTCATTTTATTTTTATCTTAATAATTTTCTCCTACTTTTTTTCCTTGCAAGCTCTTTGATTAGATCTTCATAATTAATCTTACGTAACACATTTGCTTCTATACATAATAGAGATAAGGCATACAGAATATGTTATTTGAATTATTATGTGGCATTCAACACAGTTACGCATTTCATAAACTGAATAATACTGACATTTTAAATCCCAGCTTACTGCTGATGCTGAATCATGTGTTTTTAAGGTGGGGGGAAGGGGGGAACTGACAAGTGCCGTATGAAGGATTGTATGAATTCTAGGAAGGAAGTAGAAAAAAGAATTATCCATAAACTACATTATGTAAAAGTGAAAATCGTACAGCTGATTACTATTGGATAAAATTATTGATAACTTTTTTATCCCTAACCCTAACCCTAACCCTAAGATTTAGTTACAAAATTTTCACAAAATATTCTTTAAACCTTATATTAAGAATGTGTGTAAAAGATTTGTTAAATAATGAACGCAAAAGCCATAAATAAATTAAATAATAAAAATGGTAAAAATCCATGACAGTTAAAGTCATACGGCAATGTAATGCTTAGAGTGGTTATATGCATTAAAAACTGCAAAACTGCCGCCTCCTTGTTGTAAACCAAACGATTTTAATTGTTATAGTACCTAGGGGTTATGAAAACTGTCGTATCAAAATGAGACTAGGACCAAACGTTTTTGATGAAGCAAACCAAAAATACAAAATATCAGTTAGCGCCGATTTGTTTCAGCTTTTTAAAAATTTTTTACATCTCATATTTAAGGATGTTTTAGGTCTCAAAGTGACTACATAGTGGCTTAAATGGCTACAAATATTAATTTTATCTGCCATTATTCTAAGGACTACAGATTATCCAATCTCCTGCCAAAACCTGTAGAAATTGACTTTAACCCCAAAACTGATTTTAGAAATTTATTTTGTGTGGCACTGCTTTTTGATAAAGATCTGATTGTGTTTTTATCATTACTTGAAGAGAAAATGGCATCCAAAATTTTACAAATTTTAACGTTTGGGGTCGATTTTAAAGGTTTTTTTGAAATGTACGGTTTTCATTTCGACATGAAAACCATAGATTTACCATTTCCATACATCCATTATCCAACCCGTTATATCCTAACTATAGGGTCATGGGATTTACCATTTTGATTATTTAATTTATTTATGGCTTTTGTGTCAATTTAGTAAATCTATTTACACATATTCTTAGTACAAGATTTGAAGAATATTTTGTGAAAATTTTGTTAATAAATCTTTATTAGTAAAAATGTTATAAAACAATTTTATCCAATAGTAATCAGCTGTACGATTTTCACTTTTACATAATGTAAATGAATTTAAAAATATCCAAGAATAGAATTAAATAGACTTACCAGAATATTTTTTCCTCAAACTGGAACGATTTTTTGTTTTTGCTTAAAACAGAAAATAACACTTTCTATGCACTAGAAAGTTATTTTAAGTTAAATAACAGATAATTCACAAAACACAACAATTACGTGATAATAATTTTTAATCAACTATTAACTATTATTTAAAAATATAAAAACATATTGTTTTGAATCAAATTATTTTCACAATATTTTGACATAACATGGCGTTTAAGGGAATCACCATGAAACTGAAATTCCCCATCGTAGGTGGCACCAGTTTGCAGAACGCACTGTGTAAGGTGCCATCTATGAACAGTGACGGCATAGGAAGGTACAGGGAGGCAATATTAATTTTTCATTACATTTTGAAAATGGCTATAAATTTAATTCATTTAATAATTTATGTGATAAATTCGGCCATAAAAAATTTTTGTGGTGCCCCCTTTACCATTGATGCCCTAAGCATGTGCTTACTTTGCTTATATAGTTAATCCAGCACTATTACTAGGGTTTATTTCTGGATGCAAGAAGTATAAATAAAGCAATTAACATTGCGTTAATGACCTCAATGCAATATTGTTCAGCTAATCATCTCAACTGTATATCTGTTAGTTTTCCTTAGCCTCCCCTGTTCAGTTAATGCTCTAAACTTTCTAATTTTACAGAGAGATATTTGACCCAAGTCATTTTTTTATACCCAAATGAACACTACCAAGTCCTTGATTGAGAGTTAATTAAATATTTTCGTTTCCTTTTTCTGCTTTAGTGAAGAATATTAGTCTTGGGTTGATAATGGCAAAAAAAAAAATCATAGCAGTAATGTGAGTTGGTTTCAGTTCTGACCAGTACTATACTCATATCAGCAATCATGGAGTTCTCCTATCAATTTTAAGAGATTTACACAGCATTTGTTTTTCTTCCTTAGGTGCTTTGCAGTCTCATCCTATTCTGGAATCAGGCATCAGCAAAGCAGAAGGTAACAAATCTCTTTGTTTGTAAAATAATGCAATCAATACGAGAAAAAGGAAGAAGTTGCTGTGGTGAAATTAAAATGTTGGTACTGAAAGCTTCTCATTCCTTCTTCATACAAGCAGATGATTTAGTGACTGGTGAAATACATCTAAGGACCGATTAAACAGCCACTTTCAAAAAGCTTTGAAAAAGGTGGACTCTCTAAAGCAGGGGTAGGCTAAGTTTTCATTCCAATCCAATTGCTTAACTAGAAACCAATCCTTGCCAATCTCATACCTTATTTCATTTTATGGCTTGTTAATCTGCAATGTAATTAGGTTGAGTCATACATCCTTGGATGCACAGACATGCATCTTCTGTGATGTATCCTGGGGTTTCTGTATGTTTCGGGGCTTTCCCAACATCAGACACCCTTGCCCAGGTAACCCAGCTGGGGGTGATCAGTCCCCAGCTTGCATCCCAGCAGTTGTTGACCACGAAGCCTTCCTCTTCAGCCAGAGCCACCTAACAACCCTCTCTGCAGCATCTATAATGGCCTTGATGGCTCTCCTCTTTGCTATCCCACCCTATGCCAAGTTTGGCCATGACTCGGCAGAGAGAGCAGCCTGTGAAGCCTTCATATCTCACCTCTGTTGGCCCACAGCTAGTCTTCTAACCCTGCCTCCTGCATTGTTCTTATATCATAGATTTTGTTCCTTTCCAAGGAAATCATCCAAATGATTTGAAGCCTAAAACGGATACTTTTCAGTCTGTCACATTTTTCTCTTAAACGATTTATTAAGTCAAATTAGTGCATCGTGAATCCACACAGGTGTAAATGGAGACAAGTTAGATGAAGAACTGCTGGCTCATTTGTTATTTCCACCTTATTGCTACTAAGGAGCCATTAAAAACACTGAATGCTACTGTTTAAGACTGAAGTAAGCAATTAAGGGTGGGGAACCTCAGCAAGCGAGATCACTAAAATGAAGCAGAACAATGTCACTTTAGAATAAGTGCTTCATTAGCAATAATTGACTTCTTATTAAGAAACTGGGTTGGAACAAAAACCTGCAGCCAACTGCGACCCTCCAGGACTGATATTGCCCACTCATTCTCTAAAGATTTGAAAGAAGAATTAAAGAACAATGAATTATTTTTACATTTCCTCATACTAGTTATCAAATAAACATATTTTGGAAATGTCCATAAATTTTCTGAATATGCGTAGTCCAGTATATTAATACAGGGAGCTGGAAAGTCTCCTGATAGCACTGAATGCAACATAGACCACATGCCACACTGAAGCAATTTGAGTCCTCAATCCAGAGGAGATATGAGAAGAATAAATCAATTTACAGATGGGGAGAACATGCATATAGCATTCCACTTAATGAAAAAGGATAATATGAAACAACATTACCGACAAAGCATCCATCAGCAACAAACTTGACAATCTGCAATGTTTTGTTTTATTAGGATGTATTTTTGCAAACTTATATCTTATTACTTTTTCAGTTAACTATTTAATTGATCAAGGAACTAAAACCATGCAAGTTTAGTGAATTTTATTTTCTTGGCTCTTGCCAATAAATAAAGTGCAAAGGTATTTAGATACTAGGAAGGTTTATCAGATCATAAATTTTATTTAAAAATGTTACTCCAGTAAATATTTTTATTGCAAAACTTGTGTTCAAGAAATATCTTAAAAGCGAAGTTTCATATATCTGCTGTAGAATTTTTTATTTGAAGAATCACTGTTTTAAAAAATAAATGAAGAAAAAATAGATAAAAGTACATTTCACAATGAAGAATGAGGAAACTGAAGTCTGTTTAATAAAAGATGGCTATGTGAGAAGATAACATAAAATACTGTAACAGACTTCAACCTGCCTAATCCATGTTTGGGTAATGGGCGGAGCCTACTGCAGGAGGACTTGGAACAAGGGCTTAAGATAGCCTTGGGCAGGATCTCATGAAAGGGCGCTCACATGACCGCATCCACACTAATAATCGCACAGGGACAATTAGGAATTGGCAATTAACGTAACATACTTTTTTGGGATATGGGAGGAAAACTGAAATGCTTGGAGTAAATCCTTTCAGAAATAGGGGGAAACAGGTTTCTTCAGCATAAATGATCAGAAGGACTTGAAATTGTGCTTGTCACAAAAGCCAACCACAGAAGTTCATTCCCTAATGGGATACAAGGGTCCAATTTTACTCCTTTTCACAAAACCTTGAAAAAATGGGGATCAATAAAATAGATATTTGGAATTTCATTGTCTGATTCAAGGTTGGTGATTACGAACATGATAATATATTTGATATTTGATTCTTTACTGGTGGTCCTAGCCCTCTAAGAGCCTCTCCCATAAGGTTAAAAATGACAAATTTCAAACATAAATATGTAAGGTATCATTTTATACTATATCAAGGTCATTGATTATGAATATGATGTTATTTTTGATTGTTAATCTTTTATTAGCCATCAATGGACCTCCCTATTCCACTTGAGAATACAGTATTGAAGCACACATTTTAATATTTCAAATATTTGATGCAACTATTCTTGTATATTGTGTATTTCTATCTCATTAAGGAAATTAATACATTGCTTATGAACATTCTAAATTAGCGTGACTTACTCCAATTCATACATTTTCTTTTCTGTCATGTATTTGGATTTATTAATGAAAATTGCGATGTCCATGACTTGCAACCTTGTATGTTTATCTTCTGGTGAATCAACAAATGTTGTTTTTTAGAAAGATAAAACAAAGCACACCAAAGAAAGGTTCTTGGAAAACTATAAGTGTGTATTGTGTACTCAATTAGATTCATATGCTTTCTCACTAGATTCTAGTGACTTCAATATGAAACTTTTTAACATTTTAAAATTTTTCTTCAGCTGGTGCACAGAACTAACAATTGACACAATATTAGGCATTAGATACTTGACCACTTTGCCACATGTTCTAAGAAAAACAAAAGTTTAATAAAAACTTTATCATGATCTGTCCTGAGGGTAGGTTTTACTTAATAAATGAGACAGAGTATTGTGAAGAATATTTTGCCTGTTGTTTTGTTTGCTAGAAATTGAAAATGGCCAAAATAAGGAATTTGCTATGAGAAAAAGTGAGATTATGGCTCAGCAATTGTATACAACACAACTGAAGTCCATTGATGCTGACAATTCATCAACATTAGGAGGTAACCCAGTGAAGAGGTACTGTTGAAAATTGAATTAATTTGTTTTCTCGTCAACATTATTGTTCTCAAAAATAACATTGAAGCCTGATTTTATGTATGAGGACATCTTTTTTATTTTATTTAAAGGTTCTTTAGACAAATGAGTCTGCTCCCACATGATTTACAAATAAAGCTTCATAAGAACTATGCAACAGAGTTTCCACAACAAGTTGCTGTATTCACTGAACCCAATATTGAAAAGTCTGAACCAGCAAATGAAGTCTTCAGAGAAGACAAAGAAATTAATATTGACTTTGGAAAGCTGTTGGGCCCAATTCCACATCACAGAGGTTGGTGGTAATGAATGAAGGCATAATGGATGAAGACAGCAGTTTAGCTCAGTGCAGACCCCTTTGCAGGATGGAAAACACTAAGAGTATCTTTTTAATTTTCTGGATAGAGTGATGAATATGTATTATAACAATAAAGTTTAAATAAAATAGTATCCTCTTAATTGTGTATGTTCTCCAATTTTTAAAAACAAAATTACATTTATCCTGTTTTTCTAGGAAAGGGTTTTTGGTGCAGTAGTAAACCAGACTAACTTGGAAAAATATAACATGAACTTGATAAGAGTGTGCAAGTTCTAATGGAAACTCTCCAGGGGGTGTTTTAGAACTTTTGTCAAAACATGGGCTTATTTACTATTATTTCACTAGCACAATGTCTTACTTGTGTTTCTAATTGGATGAATAGTAATTTTTTCAAGCTAGAGAAAACAGAAATTTTAATGATTGGCAATAATGGAGACAATAAGATTATTAGAAATACACTTGATGCATTAGGATTAAGGCCTTGTTCACACGGGCGTTAAGTTTTTGGATAAACGAACTTGCTCTGAACATCCTAGACGTTTATGTTGCTTTTTGTGGTGGCGATCGATTGACTTCTACACTGGCGTTCGTTTGTCTCTGTCTAACGCCAGCCTGCAGCCCAAATTGTAGTTTGTGTGTTAACCTGTGGAGGCAGTGTCGGAAACTGGATATGAAAGCCCTTGTCGTTTTATTTGAGGTGCTTCCTTTCAATATGGACCATTTTGCTATGTTAGATATTAATCTTCTTGTTTTAAAAATCCTCGTAATACGGCGACGTAGGGAGAGAAAAAATCGCCGCCGCTACTGGGTTCATCCTCTGACTGCACAACGTCGGGTTAAAGGAAGTTTTTTGTGCTTTATGAAGAAATGCGAAAATTTCCGCGCAAGTTTTTTAATTACTGTCGGATGTCGGTTTCCACTTTTGATTGTCTGCTGCAGCTGGTGCAATGCCACATTGCACGCCGATCAACCAATATGCGACTTGGTGTTAGCCCCGAAGAGAGACTACTTGTCACTTTGAGGTAAGGAAACAGTAGTCGAGTGTGCGCTTACACCGGTGTTATGCACTGAAATGCCCCCCTATGGATTGCCCCCCCTACATAATCGTTATCAAATATTATATTAGAACATAAATTAATAGGTTCATGGTTTACAAATTACATGAGACAATAAAATAAAATAAGCAATATGAAAATATATATGTTGTATATGAAAATATATATGTTGTATATATATATCCGGTCCTCCGAAGCGTAAAATAAACGCGCAGAAAACGAACTAGAAGCGGTTTCCTTGCGTTCGTTGGGTTTTGAACGCCAAGAAAAAGCTGCATGCAACGTTTTTTTGATGCCGTATAAACGCGCAGCCGGACAAACGCACGTCACCAAAGCCCGTGTGAACACTCTCATTGACTCCTACGCGTAGAAAACACTCGGCGCTTGATCCGCGCTCACCGGACGCTACGAACGCAAAAAAAACGCTCGATTTTAACGCCCGTGTGAACAAGGCCTAAAAGTCAAGACAGGAGTAAAGAACTTTGGGGTAACTGTTGACTGTAACCTGAATTTTAAATCGCATATTAATCAGGTCACTAGGGCAGCATTTTTTCACTTAAGAAACATAGCAAAAGTTAGACCTCTTATATCATTGAAAGATGCTGAGAAATTAGTTCACGCTTTTGTTTTCAGTCATCTAGATTACTGTAACGCACTCCTCTCAGGACTACCCAAAAAAGAAAAAAATTGTTTGCAACTAGTGCAGAATGTAGCTGCTAGAATTCTAACTAGGAAAAGAAAATCCAAGCACATTTCTCCAGTTTTGATGTCACTACACTGGTTACCTGTGTCATTCAGAATTGACTTTAAAATACTGCTTATGGTTTACAAAGCATTAAATAATCTCGCTCCGTCTTATACATCGGAATGTCTGACACCTTTTATTCCAAATCATAACCTTAGATCCTCAAATGAGTGTCTGCTTAGAATTCCAAGAGCAAAACTTAAAAGAAGTGGTGAGGCAGCCTTCTGCTTTATGTACCTAAAATCTGGAATAGCCTGCCAATAGGAATTTGCCAGGCTAATACAGTGGAGCACTTTAAAAAAATGCTAAAAACACATTACTTTAACATGGCCTTCTCATAACCTCACTTTAATTTAATCCTGATACTCTGTATATTCAATTCATTATAATAACTATTCATGGTGGCTTTAAAATCCGTACTAACCCCTACTCATTCTTCTGTTTCTTTTCTCGGTTTTCTGTGGTGGCGATCTGCACCATCACCACCTAATCAAAGCAACGTGATGTTCCTACATTGATGGATTAAAATCCAGAAGTCTGCATGACCATCTTCATCAAGTCCTTCCAAGAGAACCCTAAATAGAAAGAGGACTGTTTCATTTACAGTGTATCCGGAAAGTACTCACAGCGCATCACTTATTCCACATTTTGTTATGTTACAGCCTTATTCCAAAATGGATTAAATTCATTTTTTTCCTCAGAATTCTACACACAACACCCCATAATGACAACGTGAAAAAAGTTTACTTGAGGTTTTTGCAAATTTATTAAAAATAAAAAAACTGAGAAATCACATGTACATAAGTATTCACAGCCTTTGCTCAATACTTTGTTGATGCACCTTTGGCAGCAATTACAGCCTCAAGTCTTTTTGAATATGATGCCACAAGCTTGGCACACCTATCTTTGGCCAGTTTCACCCATTCCTCTTTGCAGCACCTCTCAAGCTCCATCAGGTTGGATAGGAAGTGTCAGTGCACAGCCATTTTAAGATCTCTCCAGAGATGTTCAATCGGATTCAAGTCTGGGCTGTGACTGGGCCACTCAAGGACATTCACAGAGTTGTCCTGAAGCCACTCCTTTGATATCTTGGCTGTGTGCTTAGGGTCGTTGTCCTGTTGAAAGATGAACCATCGCCCCAGTCTGAGGTCAAGAGCGCTCTGGAGCAGGTTTTCAAGTGTTATCACTCTTTAATTTAATATTGTTCTTTATCAGTATGCTGCTGCTGGAGTATGTGAATTTCCCTTGGGATTAATAAAGTATCTATCTATCTATCTATCTATCTATCTATCTATCTATCTAGCCTGGAGGAAGCAATTCCAGTGGCACTCTGAAAAAAACAGGGAGTGCTTCTCTCAGCAGTGCCCTATGCTGGCACACAAAAATACCAACAGGGTTGTCCCTCTGGACTACAAATCCAATGGATGCCTGCAGGTGTCCTTTCTGGTTCCATGCCAGCATAGCACTGGATCCACCTTCCATCCCGGTCGGCAAAAGGAGTATAAAAAGAAAAAATATTTTAGCATGTATGCTTTGTTTTCAAAAATATTACTCTTCCGTGTTGCAAATGATCAGAATAAATGAATACTCTGAATTAGAAAGTGGGAATCCCTGATAAAAACCAATATTTTATCTGAACCTATTGAAGGAATATCATGACAGAAAAATGTTGTTATTTAAACCCTGATAGTTTATGGTGGTCATTAAATGATTTATTGTGTGATTGAAACAGAACCAGAAGACTTAAGCAGGTAAAGGGATGAGATGGAATCATAGTTGGTCAGAACCAGAAAGGTCAGTTAATTCTTAGTCTAACTAGAAAGTATTGTAGCTTGACTTGGTTTGATGAGATTTAATCCACAGTTGGTTATCTAAGGCATGTGTGCCCTAGATAACAGCACTGACACGATGTATTGCATAATGTTGCATTAACAGCAATGGGCTTAAAAGCTTTAAACAACATGGCTACAGCTATGCAAAGACAGTTACAAAATTCTGGCTACTAAACACAAAAACTTAGGATAACAGTACAAAATACACTACTAAGGTGTTCTACAACTTGTGACCAGTAGTGTACTGTACATGTGCAAATATTCCTGAAATGAAGCAAGAAAAATGAAGTGTGAAATTTTCATCATCAGGAGAATGTCCGTTGTTTGAGAAAAAAGTTGGTCTTCAGGAGCTAGTATTTTAAGAAATGAAATGCAGTACACCTGTATATAGGGAACATATTTTTGTACAATGTGTGTTTTTATTTCTCTTAGGCAAAACACACGTTTGGGCCGACCAGGCCTGACCGGCATCCTCCCCCACCATCGAAGCCTACTCACCACCAGGTGGAGATCAGATGACAGCTCCGCCCCTCTCTTCACCCGAGTGTCCAAGACATGTGGCTGCAGGTCCGACGACACAACCAGAAAGTCAATCATTGAACTGAAGCCTAGGGTGTCCTGGTGCCAAGTGCACATATGAATACCCCTATGCTTGAACATGGTGTTTGTTATGGACAATCAGTGACGAGCACAGAAGTCCAATAACAAAACACTGCTCGGGTTCAGATCGGGGGGCCATTCCTCCCAATCACGCCCTTCCAGGTCTCACTGTCATTGCCCATGTGAGCATTGAAGTCTCCCAGCAGTACGAGGGAGTCCCCAGAAGGTATGCCCACTAGCACCCCCTCCAGAGACTCCAAAAAGGGTGGGCACTCTAAACTGCTGTTCAGTGCATACGCACAAACAACAGTTAGGGCCCGTTCCCCCACCTGAAGGCGGAGGGAGGCTACCCTCTCGTCCACTGGGGTAAACCCCAATGAACAGGCTCCAAGTAGGGGGGCAATAAGTATGTCCACACCCGCTCGGCACCTCTCACTGGGGGCAACTCCAGAGTGGTAGAGAGTCCAGCCCCTCTCAAGGAGATTGGTTCCAGAATCCAAGCTGTGTGTCGAGGTGAGCCCGACTATATCTAGCCGGAACCTCTCGACCTCGCTCACCAGCTGAGGCTCCTTCCCCTCCAGAGAGGTGACATTCCATGTCCCAAAAGCCAGCTTCTGTAGCCGAGGATCAGGCCGCCAAGGTCCCTGCCTTTGGTCACCACCCAAATCACACTGCACCGGACCTCCTTGGTCCCTCCCATAGGTGGTGAGCCTATGGGAAGGGGGACTCACGTTGCCTCTTCGGGCTGTGCCCGGCCGAGCCCCATGGGTGCAGGCCCAACCAACAGGTGCTCACCATCGAGCCCCACCTCCAGGCCTGGCTCCAGAGGGGGGCTACGTTGACCCGCGTCCAGGCAAGGGAAAACGCCATCCAAATTTTTGGTTTTTCATAGGAGGTTATGTTGAACTGCTCTTTGTCTCATCCCTCACCTAGGACTAGTTTACCTTGGGTGGCCCTACCAGGAGCATAAAGCCCTGGACAACAGAGCTCCTAGAATCATTGGTACACGCAAACCCCTCCACCACGATAAGGTGGTGGTTCACCAACTGGTGGTAAGTAGGCTTTGATGGTGGGGGAGGATGCCGGTCAGGCCTGGTAGGCCTAAACATGTTGTGAGGGTCTGCTGGGAATGTCTGGCAGAGTCCCCTATCAGAAGTGGCTTCAACTCCCACCTCTGGCAAAACTTCGACCATGTCCCGAGGGAATGGGGGACATTGAGTCTGAATGGGCCATGTTCTGTGCCTCTATTGTTGAGGCGGCTGACCGGAGCTGTGGCCGTAAGGTGCTCGGTGCCTCTCATGGCGGCAATCCCTGAACCCGTTGGTGGACACCGGCGTGGAGGGATGCCGTCAAGCTGAAGAAGGAGTCCTACAAGACCCTTTTGTCCTGTGGGACTACAGAGGCAGCTAATAGGTACCAGCAGGCCAAGCGGAATGCGGCTTCGGTGATTGCTGAAACAAAAACTCAAACATGGGAGGAGTTTGGGGAGGCCATGGAGAGCGACTTTCGGACGGCTTCGAGGAGATTCTGGTCCACCATCTGGTGTCTCAGGAGGGGGAAGCAGTGCAGTGTCAACACTGTATATGGCGGGGATGGTGCGCTGATGACCTCGACTCGGGATGTTGTGGGTCGGTGGGGGGAGTACTTCGAAGACCTCCTCAATCCCACTAACATGCCTTCCAATGAGGAAGCAGAGCCTGGGGACTCGGAGGTGAGTTCTCCCATCTCTGGGACTGAGGTCACCGAGGATGTCAAAAAACTCCTTGGTGGCAGGGCCCCAGGGGTGGATGAGATATGCCTGGAGTACCTCAAGGATCTGGATATTGTAGGACTGTCCTGGTTGACATGCCTCTGCAACATCGCATGGACATCAGGGACAGTGCCTCTGGATTGGCAGACCGGGGTGGTGGTCCCCCTCTTTAAGAAGGGGGACCGGAGGGTGTGTTCCAACTACAGAGGGATCACACTCCTCAGCCTCCCTGGAAAAGTCTATTCGGGAGTCCAGGAGAGGAGGGTCCGTCGGATAGTCGAAACTCGGATTCAGGCAGAACAGTGTGGTTTTCGTCCTGGTCGCGGAACAGTGGACCAGCTCTACACCTTTAGCACGGTCCTGGAGCGTGCATGGGAGTTTGCCCAACCAGTCTACATGTGTTTTGTGGACTTGGAAAAGGCATTCAACCGTGTCCCTTGGGGAATCCTGTGGGGAGTATGGGTTACCGGACCCCCTGATAAGGGCTGTTCGGTCTCTGTACAACGGGTGTCAGAGCTTGGTCCGCATTGCCGGCAGTAAGTCGAACCCGTTTCCAGTGAGAGTTGGACTCCGCCAGGGCTGCCCTTTGTCACCGATTCTGTTCCTAACTTTTATGGACAGAATTTCTAGGTGCAGCCAGGGCGTTGAGGGGGTCCGGTTTGGTGGACTCAGGATTGGGTCACTGATTTTTGCAGATGATGTTGTCGTGTTTGCTTCATCAGGCTGTGATCTTCAGCTCTCTCTGGATCGGTTTGCAGCTGAGTGTGAAGCGGCTGGGATGGGAGTCAGCACCTCCAAATCCGAGACCATGGTCCTTAGCCAGAAAAGGGTAGAGTGCCCTCTTAGGATTGGGAGCGAGATCCTGCCCCAAGAGGAGGAGTTCAAGTATTTTGGGGTCTTGTTCACAAGTGAGGGAAGAATGGAATGTGGGATCGACAGGCGGATCGGTGCGGCGTCCGCAGTGATGCGGGCTCTGCATCGGTCTGTCGTGGTGAAAAAGGAGCTGAGCCGTAAGGCAAAGCTCTCAATTTACCAGTTGATCTACATTCCTACCCTCACCTATGGTCATGAGCTATGGGTAGTGACTGAAAGAACGAGATCATGAAATGAGTTTTCTCCGCAGGGTGTCTGGGCTTTCCCTTAAAGATAGGGTGAGAAGCTCAGTCATCCGGGAGGGGCTCAGAGTAGAGCTGCTGCTCCTCCGCATCGAGAGGAGTCAGATGAGGTGGCTCGGGCATCTGATCAGAATGCCTCCTGGACGCCTCCCTGGTGAGGTGTTCAGGGCACATCTAACTGGGAGGAGGCCCTGGGCAAGACCCAGGACACGCTGGAGGGACTATGTCTCCCGGCTGGCCTGGGAACGCCTCGGGATTACCCTGGAAGAGCTAGAAGAAGTGGCCGGGGAGAGGGAAGTCTGGGCATCTCTGCTCAAGCTGCTGCCCCCGCGACCTGATCTCGGATAAGTGGAAGACGATGGATGGATGGATGGCAACACACATGTAAATAATAAATGTAAAAGCCAATAGATGAAGGGGCAATAGATACCCGTTGTTACAAGTTATTGCTAATGGCTGTCTATAGGACATAGATATTTACCTGTCTTGCAAAAGAGTCACCTGTTTTGAACATTAGACTGCTTTGATAGCTGACAACAATACTATTGTTTAACCATTGAAAATGTTTTTACACTATTGCTGAGCAAAGGAAATTGGTATGTACCATTTTTTAATCGATCTTCATGTTCATCTCGGCAGAGACTGAAGCAATTATATACTTCTGGACAGTGCGTGGTGTGTAGAAAGATGGCACACCAAGAATGCTGTCAAGATCACTTGCATGGAGTGCAGGGACTTGCAGGCAGACAAGGGTTTGTGGCCGACAATATG
>JANRMT010062805.1:1366077-1385714 GCA_026402145.1 Polypterus bichir lapradei
AGATAGATAGATAGATAGATAGATAGATAGATAGATAGATAGATAGACTAGTTTTATAATCTGTAAAAGTGATCTGTGTACAGACTACTTACCATAAACAACAAAGCTGTTGAACTTTTTTTGAAGTTTGAAACCTCCAAGACTGTACACTCTGTTACAGTGATACTCTCCACTGTATTCTGGAAGGAACCTGTGAAACACAAGCTCTGCATTGTTCGAAACACTCACTGAGTCAGAAACTAGGAAAAAAAAACATAGAGAGTAAAAGAAAAAAAGAAATCACAAAAATATATTTGCAATGGCATGCATTTTCCACAGATAAACAACATGAAATACCTGGTACTTCCTCTCCATTAGCTCTGGTCCATTTATAAAGATTACTCTGTGAAGAGTTGTTCATTAACTCTGTTGGTCCACAGGCAAGCATTCGATTTTTTGAATGAATATTTACATACAAAGTAACTGTTAAGAAAACAAAACACACTCATGAAGCACGATCCTCCGTTTCCAGAGAATGTGTTAATATATGCTAACTGTTTTAGTAACTTACAGATAAATAGTATCATGAACAGAGATGTTTCATAATGATTGCTCAAAGAGCAAAAAGCTCGGAAGTATCATGAACAAGACATTACATATCCCTACATATGATACCTGTCCATTGCAACTTGCAGGGGGGAAAATTGTGATACTCACAGATATGCCACTGTGACAATCACAGTTATTCTGATAAGGTACTGACATAGATGCAAAAATGAGTAAAAGCATGTTAATTTGTTCTGGTACAAGTTAGTGGCACATTGTATGTATGCTGAATGTACCAAAAATGTGATTAAGTTGTCCTTGTAACAGTCTGTTAACCTAGACCTTTTAATGCTTCTGCAGCAGGTATTCTAGTATATGTAGGATTAATTTCATTTTGTCGTTTTACTTTTCCATGTTACATAAAGACATACATTATATATGACAATTCCAGAGAAAAGTCATTACGGTAAAATTGACTTGAAAAGTCAATACCAGATGTGCCCGAGCTGCATGTTGCTACAGGCAACTTATAATAGTGTATCTGTACTTGACCCATTTGTAAACCAGGTAGCCTATGACATGGCAGTAACGTCATAACCTTAAAAAAGCAGCCAAATAAACCATAAGTACATGCATTTAAATTATGTTACTTAAATAACTGACTAGCAAAATATAATCACAATATTCCTTGAAACTGAAATATAATAATCACTTTTAAATATTGACAAATAATTACTATATACTGTGTCCAAGCCAGCATACACAGAGAGTGCAATATGACCATCCACTCACATGACATAAGAGAAGTTTTTATGTGAAAAGCAGACTGTACAAAAAGTAAACATAAAGAATGCCATTAATCATTTTATAGATGGTAGTGACCAACTGAGTATTATACTTAATGCGTTTTAATGAAAGTTAGAGGACTTGTTACTCGTTACTCCTTCCTTCCTACCTACCCAACCTACCCACCTACCTACCTATTATATATTCAGTATAGCATCTAGATAAGGGTCTTATAATTGTCTTTTAATATGGTCATATACACTGTATTTTGGTTTTAATTAATTTAATATAATTATTTTTCTTTTTAACATAAAATTCCTTTATATTTTAAGCTTGCTATGGCCTTAAGCCATATCAGCTTTACCCAGCAAAGGGCTACAGATACAGTGGAACCTCGGTTCACGACCATAATTCGTTCCAAAACTCTGGTCGTAAACTGATTTGGTCGTGAACCGAAGCGATTTCCCCCATAGGATTGTATGTAAATACAATTAATCCGTTTCAGACCATACGAACTGTATGTAAATATATATATTTTTTAAGTTTTTAAGCACAAATATAGTTAATTAAACCATAGAGTGCACAGCGTAATAGTAAACTAAATGTATAAACATTGAATAACACCGAGAAAACCTTGAACAACAGAGAAAACTAACACTGCAAGAGTTCGCGCTGTAGCGCTGCCAACCGCTGGCTAAAACACTTTTTTTAATGAGTTTTAAGCACAGGGAAAAAAAATGAACATATGAAAAATCCGTAATTTAATAAACCACCAAGAAAAGTAACATTGCAACAATGCACGTTACGAACCGATTGCTGTAAACAGAAGTGAAAACAAAATCAAGCCCAGTGCATTCTTTAACTGCCTTCCTACCTTATGTGTCCAGCTCTCTCTCTTGCTGCCTGTGTGTGTCTGTCTCGCGCGCTGCCTGTGTGTGTGTGTGTGTGTGTCTCTGGCGCACTGCCTGTGTGTTTGTGTGTCTCTTGCGCGCTGCCTGTGTGTGTATGTGTCTCTCTCACGCTGCCTGTGTGTGTGTCTCTCGTGTGTGTCGCGCTCTCTCGCTCTCTCTCTCTTGCTCGCTTCACAGGAAATGCACAGGGAGAGACTGAACACGTACAAACCAAAAGGGAAACTGGCTTGTTCGTATACCGAGTGTGTGGTCGTGAACAGAGGCAAAAGTTTGGCGAACTTTTTAGTTGTAAACCGATTTGTACGTGTACCGAGACGTTTGTGAACCAAGCTGGTGTCTGCCTATGTATCATGTTTGTAGCCGGTCATAACAGCAAAAGAGTGCTCTACCAAGTACTAAAAATGTTTTTTTTAAAGTGACATTTTGGGTTGAATGTGGAGAAACCACATGTAATATTGATTGTGTTTATCTATTTATATTGTTCTTGACAAGTTTTTTGCAAACAGCTGAAAATTTGTTCATTTTGCCAATAAACCTTATTTATAATGGGTGTTGATTAATTTTGAGTGTAACTGTAATACTCCTTTGCTTTGTCAGACGCGTTGTCAGATTTTGAGCTTTGTAGCAAAAATTGTTACTTTAGCGCACGGGTGTGGTGATTGTTTGGCAGCAAATATTTTCTACATATGTCCTGTGGAGAAAACTCACTATTGTGCAGTGAGTTTTGTGGTGTCTTTGTGCAGCATTATATATATTTTTTAAAAACATTCTGCACTCTGTGGTGATACAAATGAGTGGAATAAACAGAATTGATTTTAACTGTGCAATATGGATTATATGCTTTAAGCAGCTGCAGAATCAAACAGGTAAACATGAAAACCTGAGAATCAAACATGTAAACATGAAAGTCTTTAGAAGTAAAATTCCTTTCGTTTTTCTCCCAAAAAAAAACTTCAAAACGTCAAGAACACTCTTTAGTGAGGTTTGCATTTCGCAATTACAATATTGTTTGTGAAATTAAATTTTACTGTAATTTTTGTGAAACTGCATGTAAATTGGACATCATTAATCAGATGCAATAACAGAATAGTTAAGACTTTTTATAGACATTATAGCTCAAAAGAGTAAGACCAACTAACTTTGTAATGCTATTGGGTGACTTCAGTACTTGTATGGGAAGTGTTGGACATACAGAAGCCAGAGGGAAGTGATTCTGATGAATAGTCTGCCTGACCTGAATCCAAGAAGCAATCTGTTACAAGATGTATAAGCCAGCGATGGACCTTGTATAAATGTTCAACATTTGAATGTCCTTAAGCATACTTGGTACCATAACACCTTGGTCCAAAGGTTAGTGATCAGCTTTGAAGTCATGTCATCTGATGTGAGGTCATGTGTTCTTGGTGCTAAACTGTCAACTGGTCACTAAGTGGGTGAGCTGGAAATAACTAGTTAGTACCTCTGTTTAGAAAAAGTTTAACCTCACTTCCATAAAAGCTTCTCTTACACAGGCTACTCCAATGTTCTGCTTCAGTAGTGGTATCTCAGCTGCAAAGAGTTGTGGCTAAAATGTTGTTGGTGTCTGCCATGATGGAATCACTTGGCTCTGTTGGTGCTCACCAGAAATGAGTGAAGCTGTCATGTTGAAACAAAAAAAAAATGCTTTTTGGTCTGTCTCTACTTTTGTGTCTCTCTTAGTGAATGTTATGCATTAGACATTCTGCATGATCATCATTGAGATTTTCTTTGCTTTTTCTTAGTGAATCCATTTGTTTTATTGACTACAGTTTGAATTCATCCCTAAGGACATCATAAGTAAATATTCATCCATCCATCCATCCATTATCCAACCCGCTATATCCCAACTGCAGGGTCATGGGGGTCTGCTGGAGCCAATCCCAGCCAACACAGGGCGCAAGGCAGGAAACAAACCCTGGGCAGGGCGCCAGTCCACCACAGATAAGTAAATATATATGCTACGAAAGCATTTATTGAACAAAACGCAAGTGGTACACCTCTTGGGTGTGAATGGTCATACAAAGTATAATGGCATTATAAGGATCCATACACTTCATAAGACCTGAAATATAAAACTCATTATCATTTTGAGAATTTTATTTTGGCTTAATGTAAGGATTGAAAATTACTTGCCAAATCATAGCTATGTATTCTAGCCTGAACATAGACTCCTCTTGTATACCTTTTTCTAGTCCCTAAAATTTCTTCTGTCCCTGTTGTTAATTTGCATACTTCTAAGGGCAGTGTGCCCATGCCCACTCCTGTGGAATAACTGCTGGCACTCCTCTGGAGTAACTGAACCCTGCTCCAGTGCCTGCTGAATTGCCAGTTCTGTCCTGTCACTTGCCCTGGTTCAAGTCCAGAAAATCTCTGCTTGCTATTAATTACGATTTATAGGTACAACAGGAAGCCAGTATCAGAAGCGGATACTGTCAGGATTAACTTCTGCTGTACCTCTCCCCACTTTGTATACTGTCAGCTGATAACCATGTTCCTTCCTCCTAAATAATCAGTTACGAAGTAGTCACACAGTTAGACAGGAGTGAAAATTATTAAGTAAATTGTGTATAAAATGAATTACTGTGTCTGTGAGAAATAACAGTACTAATAGGGTAGATAGTCTCCACATAAAATCTCAAACCCCACTGATAAGAGGTGATGTCCATGCCACTGTGAGAGGATACAGACTGCCATTGAATCTTGAAGTGGGTGACAGGATTGTGGTTAGGAACCAATGACTGTTCACTGGCATGCTAAAAAATTTGTCAAGTGTTTCAGCCTAGCACTGTTCAGGGAGCAATAGCCCTAGCATATGCGAAAGGCACCTTGTCATCTTTCAGATTAGCAGGATAATCCTAGCAAAAAAAGCATGAGGCCAGAGACCTGTAGGTGGCAACATATCATGTTTAATCTG
The DNA here is from genome assembly GCA_026402145.1 of Polypterus bichir lapradei. Classification (NCBI taxonomy): domain Eukaryota; kingdom Metazoa; phylum Chordata; class Cladistia; order Polypteriformes; family Polypteridae; genus Polypterus; species Polypterus bichir. The sequence continues at coordinate 1,371,232 of JANRMT010062805.1, forward strand.
AGAGGTAAGAACCATGCTGCTCATTTAAGGGTGAAGATGTGGGAGGACTGGATAGTGGACAGAAGCTTTTTAGAAGATGAGATACTCTTTTGGCTTTTAACAGAATGTAGAGAGAATCCACTTTAGAATTCCAAATCTTTATGAGCCATGCTGAATTCAGGCATGGTAGACACATTGCAGGCTATGGAGGAAGATCTAGCCTGGCATTACTGATGCCGAAGTGAGCTAACTCTGATCTCGATGATAATCTGGGGCATAGCTTTGAAGCAAACTTTATGTAAAAGTTAATTAAGTGAAGAACAAAATTCTGGGATCAAATCAAATGGGGTATGTGATGCATTTAAATTACCCTATTGCTTAAATTACAGACTGTTGTTTATCCCACCTGTTACTATCCTATAGCTGTTATCCTTACCCATAATCCCTGTTGTGGGGCATTTTATAAATTTAGTCTTGATGCAAACTTTAAATTACTTGATAACCAAATATAAGGTGTATAATTAGACAAAGAGATAAAACCAGATTATCCACCAGGGGCACCTGTAATAGTAATTTAATTCAAATTAAAACAAAAATATATCATTAGTTCATAAACATCTATGCAGTTTTAAATGCTGCTTATTAAGCAGTCACTCTCTTGGAAGTAAAGCTGCTTTGGTAAATGGGAATATAATATGTACAAAATCTGATTTGTGTCTTCTCTCTGAAACCTGGCTTAGTAGATCTGACACTGTTCCCTTTGCTTAGGCGTCACCAGATGGACACATATTTGTTCATAAATCTAGAGATACTGGTCAAGGAGGTGGCCTAATTTATAGACCACCAGGGCCATATTCTTTGTTCATGACTGAATTTGGCAACCTTTTATCTGATTTGGCAATAAATTATGATCACGTGCTGTTGAAAGGGGATTTTAAGGTGCACACTGATGTGGACGCTGACCCTTTTAGCAAATGTTTTACTTATTTGTTAAATTCACTAGGATATTGTCAGGTTGTCAAAGGTCCAATTAATAATATAAACACACAGATTTACCTATAACTCACAAAGAGGAAATCCAAAATTTAAGTATTACTCCATTAAATTATTTCTGATAATTTACGTTTGATTTGGTTCTGCCACTACTAATACGTTTACAGATTAAAACAATGACAGTACGACATACAGATGGCAATTCTTTTTCAAAATGCATAGATATTTTGAGTAAGTCAAGTGTAATCATGGAAAATAATTTAGATAAGCTATCATCAAATTAAAATGTGGCCTTGAGAGGGGCTTTGGATGCAGCAGCTCCCTTTAAAGTGATCAAAGCACATAGAAACTCACCCTGGTTTAATGAGAGCACTTGAGCTCTTAAATCACAGTGTTGAAAACTGGAGCATAGATAGAGAACAACAAAGCTGCATGTCTTTTGAATCACATAGACAAAGAACATTAAAGATATAAAAAAGCTCTCTTTAAAGCTAGCTCAAACTACTATTCTGTATTAATAGGTAACAATAAAAATAATCCTTGTGTATTGTTTAGAACAGTGGCTAATTTAACAAATGCAAATTCAGAATTACAGTGCAGAATACCAACAGACATTAGCAGTACAGACTTATAAAGTTCTTTAATGAGAAAATGAAAAATATGAGATCACATATCTCAGGATAACAGTGCAACCTCATACTAGCTTGGCAAACCCTGTTACGCCTTGCATTCAACACTTTAGAAATTTTAATCCTGTAACAGGATTGGAAGGCTTAAATTTAATTTCTAAAATGAAAGCAACTAGGGGCGGCACGGTGGCGCAGTGGTAGTGCTGCTGCGTCGCAGTTAGGAGACCCGGGTTCACTTCCCGGGTCCTCCCTACATGGAGTTTGCATGTTCTCCCCATGTCTGCGTGGGTTTCCTCTGGGTGTTCCGGTTTCCTCCCACAGTCCAAAGACATGTAGGTTAGGTGGCCCTAGTGTGTGCTTGGTGTTTGTGTGTGTTCTGCGGTGGGTTGGCACCCTGCCTGGGATTAGTTCCTGCCTTGTGTCCTGGGATTGGCTCCAGCAGTCCCCCGTGACCCTGTGTTTGGATTCAGTGGGTTGGATAATGGATGGATGGAAAGCAACTACTTGTTCCCTAGATACAATGCCAACAAATCTAGTAAAAAGAGCAATGTATGTTTTCAATGCCTATTCTTAGCATTATCAATAGCTCATTATTGCATGGCACAGTATCTGATACTCTAAAAGTGTCAGTCTTCACCATTACTTAAAACGTCAGACCTAGACCCACACATGCTTAATAGTTATAGACCCATTTCAAATTTACCCTTTCTCTCTAAAATACTTGGAAAAAGTATTAGGCAATCAGCTTCAGTGTCATCTTACACATCACAAGTTATTTCAGAAATTCCAGTCTGGCTTCCACACTGATCATAGTATAAAAACGGCACTAACATGTGTTGTAAACAACATTCTGATATCCACTCATAAAGGAAATTCCACTATAATTATGTTGTTAGATTTAAGTACAGGATTTGATACTATTGACCATTCTATTTTACAACATTTTTATTCATACACAAATAACACCCTCTGTTTTAGACCAAATGATGTTTCTCCGATATTGTCCTCAATTAGATGTGTTAGTAAGTTAAAGGAGTGGATGGATGAGAACTTCTTGTCTTTGAACATAGACAAAATCAAAGTGTTAACAATTGGAGGAAATTATGCTGATCATAACAATATTTTGTCATTATTTAACTCAGTTGGAATCATCATAAGTTCTACTGAATCAGCCCACAATAGGCATTATCTTTGACATCTTTGTCATTTAAAGTGCACACTACAAAACTGTCAAAAACATGTTTTTTCCATCTTAAAAATGTTGGTAAATTAAGATGTTTTCTAAATGTGCAGGATACTGAGGAATTAATTCATACATTTATTTATAGTAGGGTTGACTACTGCAATGTGGTGTTCACTGGCTGTTCAAATTATTCTTTGTACAGCTTTCAGTTAATTCAAAATTCTGCTGCAAGAATTATTACAAGAGAAAATACAAACACATAACTCCAGTTCTTAAATTCTTATACTGGCTCACAGTTAAGTTTAGGGCAGATTTAAAAATCCTACTTTTAACATATAAAGCCTTAAATGGCAAAGGTCCTGCTTACTTATCTGAATGTATCATTTCTTAAAATCCAGAGTACACAGTGAGATCTCAAGATGCTGGTTTGCTTATGATTCCAATGATTAATAAAATAACTGTGAGAGGTTGAACTTTTAGTTACAAGGACCCGAGGCTGTGCAATGGTCTGCCTGCTACTATAAGAGGTACCCCTTCAATCACAACCTTTAAATCCTGGCTGAAGAGTCACTGCTTCAGTTTAGCATACCTTGACTAGAGCCGCTGATTAGCTGTACATACTGTATCTCTCCTGCTAGTCATTAGTACTAAAAAAATGCATCTTTCCTGCTAGTCATTAGTACTAAAACATAAGTAATATGATATTTATAATCTGTTACTAACATTCACCTATTCTGTTTCTCTTTTCAGTACTCAAATGTGGCACTTGGTGCCACTGCTCTACTGCCAAGTTGCTTACCTGCCTATATAAAAATCATCTCTGATAAAGGAGCACTGGAATCATAGGGTAGAAGGGTCCTTTTGTCAGACTGGCCAGTCCAGCACTGATTCAGCTGTGGAATGGCCAGTAAGGAGGATGAAGCTTGTTGGCCGAGGTCTCCAGGACTCTGAACAAATTTGTATACTCATATGTGATATTTCTGTATTTAGTGAGTGATATAATCTATTCTTGCATTTTACTTTGTCTTTTGTACTATTACTATTGGACTATATTGTATTGGATTCCTGAGAAGGCAATAATAAACTGGCCATCTACCTCTGTGAATAAGATTACTTGTGTTCTGTTCTGGGCATTGTATTTACCCCATTTTGTGACACCCATTGCATGCCCAACTAACCTGGAAAGGGTCTCTCTCTGAATTGCCCTACCTAAGATTTCTTCCATTTTTTCCGCTAAAAGGGTATTTTTTTTAGAGTTTTTTCTTGTCTTCTTAAGAAATCAAGGTTAGTGGGCTGTCACAAAACTGGGCCTACTGAAGCCAATTGCTGCTCACCTTGTGTGACTATAGGCTATACAAGAAATAAATTGTTGTTGCTGTTATTATCATCAGTCAGGAGACTGGAGATAAGGAGATAAGGGCTATGAAGACTCAACCGGCATAAAAAAGAATCACAAATGACATTTTCAAAAAGAAGTAAATGTGCTACTGAGCTGACCAGTTTTCATAGTAGCAAGGTTACTCGAAGAAAAACGGAAACATAATGAAATGACCCCAAGAAGCCTTGAAAGCTAACATGGGGAAAGAAGAACAATATAGGCCTTACAACAGAGCCCACAATTCATTATAAGACTCACCAAATCATAAAACGTCAGATGTGAGTACATCTTATTAACTATCTCTGAATCAGGGCAAATTCAAACATGCTGGAAAAACAGAACAAACAAACCACAAAACATATACTGAAATAACATGAAAATGCTGAAGAAGTGTCTACCAAATAAACAGAGGCAAATATTTTCTTAATTTCCAACATTTCTCAGAAGACCTTAATTGTTTAATGGCCTCTTTTTATAAGAAAAAATTGTTGCTGTAACGTTACATGTTGACAGTCACAGTGAGATTACTTGAGGTTAGTCGTTTTAGGTCCAAGAGGGAAAAAACTAAAAACCTGCTAAACTGCCTATAGAAGCAATCTATATACTTTAATTAATCAGCTGACACCTGCCAGATTTTGCCAGATGTTGGCATGAACATAGAGTTTACCTTATTATTTCCCTCAATTTTACATTGTCTGAAATAAAAAACATTACTTTTTAGGAATTTGTGGGAGATTTGTAAGGTTCTTGGATTAACTGTGGATGTGCAGAAATGACAGAGGATTCCTTATCTTTCACGGAGATTAAGGCTTGTAAAACACATTTGTTAATTAGTTGGATCTACACTTGATATAGTAGTTTCAAGACCAAATGAGCTCAGTAATTAACACAAACTTTTAACACTACAAAATATATATATATATATACTGTATATATATATATATATATTTTTTTTTTTTTCAACTACAAAAGATCATATTTTGGTCTTATATTTGGTTATTAATACCGTTGGTCTGTCTGACATTTTGGGTTAAATATTCTATTTTCTGACAGTCAACTATAGTACCTTATATGTTAATACTACTGGTAATACAAAATACTTTTTGTGGAGAACATATCTTGGAAAACAGCGGGGGTGCTGCATATGTAAAGGATTATTATTGTTATTAAATGGAGAACACAAAGCGACTTTATTGTGATTTGTAATATTAACATTACTTGTCTGTAGTCAACAATACATATCTATAGAGGTAATTACATTACAAGTTCCAATAACTGTCCCTACGATTATACACTGTATTATTATTCTTTTGAGGAAAATAGTTTCTGGCATATATTGATACCAAAGTATCTTTAAATGTGACATTAAGCCTTTCAGCTCTTCCACCAAAGCAAAAGAATAGTATTCATACACACCTGGCTCAGGAGGCTTCTTAAAATACTGCAGCATCTGGTTCAAGACAGAAGACTGGAATTCAATAATTAACCCATCTACAACAGAAGAAAAGCAATATACTTAAACTAAAAACAAATCTTGATAGTAAAAAAAAAACAAAAATCAAATATACTCAAACTTCTCCTTCATACCTGTATGCTGCAGTGACACAACCATCATATAAATACAAACAATAAATGATTTGATCATTTCAGTCTTCTTCCAGAATCTATAATAAAACAGAAAGAAATATTCATCTGAAACATAAAGTCTAAATTGCTTAAAACTATTAGTCTGCACATTTTTTCCAAATAAAGTTAACTGAAAATGGCTGAAAAGCCAAGAACTCAGAAATAGACAAGAAACTTGACCATACTGTGTTATCAAAATATGTATTAAGAATTTAAATCAGTATTAAAAGTAAAGATCTATTTAATTCTAAGGTGCAAGTGTTCTGACCTTCCTTCATCTATTTTGCGGATGTGTATGTGTGCGAGGACTGTGGGGACAGCTAAAACAACTACTTTTCTGGAAGCATGCGCAGTTTTCATTGTATTCATTTCCATGACAGAGCAAGGTATGAATCTCCAGGTATTTTCACACATAAATGACTTCATTTGGTAAAATAATGTTGTAAACTTTAAATGAAAAAATAAGGCTGCTAAACACCTTTTAAAAATAATGTCTTGCTGCTATTGAAACCTTAGCGATGGATGCAGCATCCTGGGTTTAAATACCATGTTTGTTCATTGTGTGCTGTTTGTATGTTCTTCATGTGTTTAAGTCATGCGAGTTAGGTTAACTGATAATTCTAAACAGACGCTGTATGCATGTAGGTCAGGGGTGTCAAACTCCAGGCCTGGAGGGCCGCAGTGGCTGCAGGTTTTCATTCTGACCCTTTTCCTAATCATTGACCAGTTTACGCTTTTAATTAACTCCTTTTCCCTTCATTTTAATAGCCCTGTTTTTAAGGATTCAGTCCTCTGAATTGATTTGTTTATTCATGAAATGGCAGCCAAACAGAAATGAGACGTGAAAAAAGCCAACAGATGAGCAGCTAAACTGGGATTTCAAACTCCAACCAATTTCACTCCAACCAATCTATTAATGAGAAGCTGATTCTTGCTGTTAATCAATTAAGCCAGTTATTTAATTTTGTGGTCTGTTGCTGCTCCAAAACTGCTTCCAAAACTGTTGATTTTCTGTTCGTCAAAATGTTTTGGTGACCTGAGAGATCAACCTTACTGAGACCTTCACTTTTCTTTATTTTCATATATTGTGTGATGGGCACAGGTCAGCTGGTCATGTGGCAGCTTGTTTTGTGTTTCATTATTGTTTGGCTTCTAATTAAAAAAAGACACAACTAAGGGGCCTGAGACAAGCTAATTAAAACTAAAGCAAAAGAAGTTAATTATCAGCAAAAACTGGTCACTAATGAAGAAGAGGGTTAGAATGAAAACCTGCAGCCACTGCGGCCCTCCAGGCCTGGAGTTCGACACCTGTGATGTAGGTGTATGCAAGTGTGGGCCTTGCAATTGCAACCCTGTCTAGGCCTAATCCCTGCTTAATTCTTGGGACATTCCCTAAAATGAATTAAATTAAAAGTGTTTTGAGAATACAGTGGTACCTTGAGATACGAGTTTAATTCATTCCGTGACCGAGCTCGTAAGTCAAAATGCTCGTATCTCAAATCAATTATCCCCATTGAAATTAATTGAAATGAGATTAATTCGTGCCAGCCCCCAAAAAACCACCCCAATATTTGTTAAATGTTTTCAACATAAGAAAAATGTATTTATAATGAACAAATATTGTATACAAACAAAATAAAACCTAATACATAAAAGAGAATCTCAAGAAATAAACAGATGTTGGTGAAGCCAATTAGCATAGCATGTTTTTTTCTTTCACTTTTGCTTAACTTAATTTTCTTCTTCACTAGTTTTTTTTTTTCTTTATTGCCACGCTTTCCCCACTTTCATTCTCAAGGCATTTCAATAGAAACCTATCCAAGGAGCTTTGTTTAGTCCTCCCCTTTAGAATGTTTCTGAAATGAGTTAGGCAAGTGTCATTAAATAGCGCTGCTGCACTATCAGTTGTAACTTTTTCAGGAGGTTTCTTTTCAATAAAGTCAAGTGTTAGGCAAGTGTTATTAAATAGCACCACTGCACTATCAGTTGTGACTTTTTCAGGATGTTTCTTTTCAATAAAGTCAAGCGTTAGGCAAGTGTCATTAAATAGCACCGCTGCACTATCACTTGCAATTTTTTTCAGGGTTTCTTTTCAACAAAGTTAAGCGTTAGGCAAGTGTCATTAAATAGAGCTGCTGCGCGATCAGTTGTAAATTTTTCAGGATGTTTCTTTTCAATAAAGTCAAGCATTAGGCAAGTGTCATTAAATAGCGCTGCTGCACTATCAGTTGCAGCTTTTTCAGGGTGTTTCTTTTCTTTAAAGTTCGAAACTTTTTCCCACATTGCAAACACTTCCTTTATCTCATTTTATGAGGTAACCTCCTCTGTGATACCAATGTCCTGCAGAACCTCCGTATGTTGCCGCGTCTGTAGTTCCGTCAACTCCTCCATCGTCAGTTCCTCGGAATGTGCGGCGACAAGCTCTTTGATGGCTCGTATTTCGAATTTTGGCTCGTAACTCAAGGCAAAAAATCGATCTAGTGACGGCTCGTATCTCAAAAAACTCGCACGTTGGAGCACTCGTATGTCAAGGTACTACTGTATTTTGTTATGTTCAGCATGAAATAAATAAAGCCCAGGAATAGCTTTGCATCAGGGCTGGTTTGTGTCTTTCACCCAAAGGTGCCAGGATAGGCTTCAGCCTCTGAAAATTGGATTAAGCATACTTAAGAATAAATGTACTGCATGTATGCATTATTTACAACTGATGTAGCAAAACTGAAGTACTATAAAAATGCTCAGTTGTATTTAATATCAAGAGATATTTTAAGTAGGATTAAATCTCATTTAATACCAACACATATTTTAAGTAGGATTAAATGTATTTAATATAAATATGTTAACACTGTTGGCAGCAGAGTGGTCTTAATTCTTCATATCATTATGCATTAAAATCCTATGCCAGGTTGCTAGCTGTTTTAGGTTTGTACATTCTCACTGTACTGTATCTGTGTGTGTTTCCTCCAGCATCCCAAACATGTCCATGGTACATTAGCAGTCAACTCAAAATTGACCTTCTGTGATCAGGAGAACAAGTGGAGCACCCTACACATTCTAAGTTATAGTCAAACGGTTTTAATTAGCTACAGGATACTAAATTGGATAAACTGAATTTGAAGTATAATATGTGACTATTATATTGTGACAGACTGACCCCCACCCTGTTGAGACTCCTGCTTTGCACTGAACATTCCAGGAATTGGCTCGTACACTGCATTAAAAGCATTTATTTTGATACGCTGTTTATATTTTTGTCCCCAAAAAAAACTGCAGTTAATTGAAACTTTACTTAAGGTGCCCTGGCTAGTATTTACAAAATATCAAGAGTCACCAGGAAACTGCCCAGTACCTTCAAAAGACTCCCTAACATGTAAACAAATGTCACTTTGTACATTTACTGTTGTCTCAATTTTCAAGACTTTAAAGTTTTATTTGTTTTGAATGCATTGAATTATGTTACACAGAATATTAAAGAATAGTTATTGTTGGCAATGCTTATACATTTAGACATTCTTTAAATCTGTTAAAAAAACTGACACGCATGTAACTTTAAATTACATTATTAAATACGGACTTTCACAAAGCCTGATAATAAAAAATATTTATTTAGCCAGTATTGTATGTTACACTGTTAAAATTTAGAATTAACAAATACAGTATTTTAAAAAAAGTATTAAATAAATTTTGCAGAAAATACTCCAAGCGACTGCGTTCAACTTAATTACATAAATAGCGCAAATGGTATTGCTTATTATTATTATTTTTAAATTAGTTCATAATTATGAAAATACATTGTTTCTTTCTCAAATCTGCACAGGCTTTGGCCAAATTAAATCCAAATTAAAACACGACAAATCGGGTGCACTATACTATATAGAACGAACTTCGTTTTCCTCCTGCGCTCTTAGCTGTTTTCTACAAATAACACTAAACAATATTATTTTATTCATCCAGTCACAAGTATCTATTCGGTTTGTTTTAAGTTGTGCTTGCAGGCTGAATCATAACCTTTGCTCCGGGTCACCTGTCGCCACCCGATTTGCGCCTCCAGTTCTCGTGATTCTTTCGGGTTCATTTGCGCCCGGACACACTGGCGTCCCTGGCTGTAATGGTTCCGCCGTTCCAGATCCTCAATTAGAAGGTAGCGAAACGCAGAAAATATATCTTTACTTACAAAGTAAAAGCAACAGATCAGCTTAAGTTTAACAAGTAACTACTTTTACATTCTGGGGATCGAACTGTAAATACATATGCACTCTGCTAAACAAACTGTTTTTCCTTGCAGGAAATGCTTCACACTGAATGTTTTTTAAATACTGCACTCTAAAGTAACTCGGAGCAGTTCAGATGAAACCAACGGCGATGAATGGGGGAATGATTTTAAAACCATGACTGACATTGGCCAACTAAAGTTTCTGCAGAGTTTAAGTAGGTAAAGTTTGATTCACTCTTTAGTCATAATGAATTTTAATGCAGTTTTTTATTGGTTATGTTTTTTCTTTTCCCCATTGTATTTACTATAAACGGTAAGAGGTTAGAGTATTGTTTAACAAAGACTGTAGAAAAATAATAAAATAATATTAAAGGAGACTTACAATTGTTTCTTTGTCACATTTACAGGTGGGAAATGGAATAAATCATGGATCCTATTTGCATTATATTGAAAAGGACTGAATAGACAAAGTAGATGTTTACTTGCATTTGGCGTCAGTTTGTCTGCTGATATTGTAATGATTTTTCAGGTTACTTAAATTTAAAAAAATGTTCATTATATTACTCGATATCTTCCCATACATTTGGGTATATTAAAATGATTTGTTTTCCTTGTAGAGCAAGCAATTTTTCAGTCAATTAATCAGTCATTATCATAAATGCAGTTAAATTCACATGCATAACAGCAAAGACCATTAGCACAAAGTATCAAAATAACAAAAAATACAAATTCATTTTTTAACCCATCCATCTCTCTACCAAATCTTCAAATTCCTCCTCTGGATCACTGTGGCAGAAGTCTATCTCCAGCAGGACTGAGCACAAGCCAGACCTAATCCTTGCGTATTGGCCATTTTAAGATGCCAGTCAACCTGCCTTTTGATTTTGCATTTAAACAATCTGTAGAAGAATATGTGCGAACACTGGGACATACAAACTCTGCTAACATACTGGTAAAAATTTCAAACTACAAACAGTTTGCACAAACACTGAACCTTTTTTGTTATTTTTTTTCAACATGGTTTGCCTTCAGCATGCTATATAAAATATATTCTATAAAGGAACGTTTTATAGATTTTAAAACAATATATACTTTAAGGTGTCTAAAGTTTGCCAAATTTTAATTGAAATAAATACTTAAAGTTTATAGTTCCCGAAGTACAGTATATTGTGTTATGGTACAATACATTGTGAAATAATAGCAACTAGGGGCCCATTTTGGCAAGGACATATAGATTAAATTTGTTTTTGGGCCTCAGAGATTTTTTTTTAATTGGGAAATTTTCTCTAGTCTCACTGGCAACTGGCATTAGATGAATTTATTTATAGTTTTAAATGAAAGTTGTTATTATCCTGAGTAGTTTTAACAAGATAAGTTATCTGTAGATATATTAGATAATGTTTATTTCTTTACACAATACAAAGATTTTTTTGTAATTTATTTTTTTATTTTGTTCTATTGTATTTTATATACAGTAATCCCTCCTCGATCGCGGGGGTTGCGTTCCAGAACCCCCCGCGATAGGTGAAAATCCGCGAAGTAGAAACCATATGTTTGTATGGTTATTTTTATATATTTTAAGCCCTTAGAAACTCTCCCACACTGTTTATAAATATTCTCCGCACAGTTATACAGTAAACCCTCGTTTATAGCGGTTGATCCGCTCCAGACAGATAAATGAATTTCCAAGAAGTAGGATTCTTTATTTATAAATCTAATATTTTCGCAGTTAGAGCATTGAAAACCTGTTTACGACCTTCTAAATACGTTTTTTAACATTATTAGAGCCCACTAGACATGAAATAACACCCTTTAGTCAAAAGTTTAAACTGTGCTCCATGACAAGACAGAGATGGCAGCTGTTTCTCACAATTAAAAGAATGCAAACGTATCTTCTTCTTCAAGGTGCGCGTCAGGAGCGGAGAATTTCAGAGAGAGAGAGAAAGTGAAGTAAACAATCAAAAATCAATACGGCTGCTGCGCTTTTAAGTATGCAAGCACCGCGATAAAGCGGCGCAATGAAGGGATCAATGTGAAGGTAGCCTTTCAGCATTTTTTTTACAGACGTGTCCGTATCTTCTAAGCAAACAGCCACTGTGCAAACAGCCCCTCGTCAGGAGCAGTTAATGGGGCCAATCATACGCCTCCTTGATGGTATTGCATGATGGATAAGTATCTGCCTGTATTTCTCAGACAGAGTGAGAGAGACAGAGAAAAACAAACAATGAAAAATCAATGCGGGCTGTTAGAGCTTTTAAGTGTGTGAAGCTGCGCACGGGAAGCATATCGTATATCATTGAGGAGTTTTATTTAATATGTAATACGTGCTCTGATTGGGTAGCTTCTCAGCCATCTGCCAATAGCGTCCCTTTTATGAAATCAACTGGGCAAACAAACTGAGGAAGTATGTAACATAAATTGAAAGACACATTGTCCGCAGAAATCTGCGAACCAGCGAAAAATCCGTGATATATATTTAGATATGCTTACATTTAAAATCCGCGATGGAGTGAAGCTGCGAAAGTCGAAGCGCGATATAGCGAGGGATCACTGTATTTGAATTTGTTAATGCTACAGTGTTCAAAGTTTCTAAATCAAAAGTGCTTTATTTATATGCTAATTATGCATTTATAAAATCAATCTTACTGTATATTTTACAGTGTTCAAAAAATGAAATTAAACAACTTTTTAGGCAGAATAGATACTTAATGCATTATAGTACTTTATTAAAGTGGAGCACTCCAGATTTATCTCTGCACCCTGAATATTAAGAACTGTTTACAAGCATTAGGATGCCCCACACATAGACAATTCAAATGCAAAATAAATTAGCTGCACCAGTCCGAGGGACTGTCCTGGCTAAATTGTTGACTGTCAGGTGGGTTGGCTTATGAACTTTCTAGCCTTCAGAGTATCAACAAACATTCTTCATTCTTACCTTCTCTGTTATTCTCTCTCTCTCTATTATGTTGCGTCTTTTCACCAACTCACTTTCTAACTTGTACTTTTCCTCTAAAAGGATGTGATTCTTAAATAGAATCTCTGGGTCACTTCTAGACCACTGTAGCATTTTTGGATCACAAGACCCTCCATAGCTTCAAAGTCACTAAAGTAGACCTCCCGCTATCATCCTTTGTTGTACGTCATTTGCTCAGGATTGCTTGGCTTTAAAATTACCAAAGTAGCTTTTTGACTGCCTACTGTCTTTAATTTGAAACATTTCCTTAAATATTCTACAGTTTCTTGCTGATGACCATGATGAGATTCAGTGACCAACTGCTAACCCTCTTGGTACTCCCTGCATGGAGTTTGCATGTTCTCCCCGTGACCCTGTAGTTAGGATATAGCAGGTTGGATAATGGATAATTGGTATTATGTACCCTTTTCTAGTTACATTGACAATATGATTAGATTATCTTCTTTCAGCAGAAACATAACTTGCATCAAGGACTATTGTCATTACTCACTAATTTTATGTTAAGCTTACTCAGAATGAATACTATTCTAATCCTTAAAACATGATATTCCCACTTTCCCTATACACAGTCAAACTAAGTTGATTTAACTGAAAATAGTCAGCTTTTATGTATGTAACTACCCCATATTTGCATAAAATGTGATATTTTGCATAAAGAACTGCCTGTTTTGTTGATAACACATTTTGAAGGATCCTCACACCTTTTTATACTTGGAAGGAAAGTTAAAGACTTGGTAAATTAATTTTTTTTTAAATGTCGTGGATTTTGTGGGGTTGTGGAAGCCAATTTATGAGACAAAATGCTATGATGTATCTTTAATATAAATCCATTTAGTTTGTACATTAAATCACAGTAAAATAAAACAATATTGAGGTTTAAGTTAGTTTAGTTTCTTGAACATAAGGAAATGTATTTGATCTAACTTTACCACATTTTGTTGGCTGAGTGTAAGTCATTTAAGGAGACTAAACTAAATACTGTACTTTTATTTACAATATATGCAACTCAGTTTTGTGAAAATGATTGACATAACACAGTTAAGTAAATCCAGAAAAATATTCTTTTGAGTACAAACAGAAAGGATCAAAATGCCCTAACAGTAACCTAGGGCTGAAAAAGTCTTTAAAGAGCGCAACCTCACTTGACTGTCTTCAAGACAGCATACAGTAACTACAGGATTATGGGTTACACAAATAGAATACAACTAAACAAACTGAAACAATTACAAAATATGGGAAAACTATTACTAAACAATTAACTAATGAAATACAGTTACTGATACTGAAAATGATTGAATGATAAAAAGCAATTAATTCAAATACAAACACAGAAACAAGTAAAAAAACTTAACATACTCAATAAAAGGACAGAGTCCAGTTTTAGTGCACTTTCTTAGTTTAGAACTTTTTGGCTGCAAATTTGCGTGCCTCAATCCTGTTGACTTCCGACTTCCTTTCGATAGATAGATAGATAGATAGATAGATAGATAGATAGATAGATAGAT
>JANRMT010062805.1:1385724-1402145 GCA_026402145.1 Polypterus bichir lapradei
ATAGATAGATAGATAGATAGATAGATAGATAGATAGATAGATAGATACTTTATTAATCCCAAGGGGAAATTCACATACTCCAGCAGCGGCATACTGGTAAAAACAATATTAAATTAAAGAGTGATAAAAATGCAGGTAAAACAGACAATAACTTTGTATATAATGTTAACGTTTACCCCCCTGGGTGGAACTGAAGAGTCATATAGTGTGGGGGAGGAACGATCTCCTCAGTCTGTGAGTGGAGCAGGACAGTGACAGCAGTCTGTCGCTGAAGCTGCTTCTGTGTCTGGAGATGATACTGTTCAGTGGATGCAGTGGATTCTCCATGATTGACAGGAGCCTGTTCAGCGCCCGTCGCTCTGCCATGGATGTCAAACTGTCCAGCTCCATGCCTACAATAGAGCCTGCCTTCCTCACCAGTTTGTCCAGTCGTGAGGCATCCTTTTTCTTTATGCTGCATTCCCAGCACATCACCGCGTAGAAGAGGGCACTCGTCATAACCGTCTGATAGAACATCTCCAGCATCTTATTGCAGATGTTGAAGGACGCCAGTCTTCTAAGGAAGTATAGTCGGCTCTGTCCTCTCTTGCACAGAGCAGTATTGGCAGTCCAGTCCAATTTATCATCCAGCTGCACTCCCAGGTATTTATATGTCTGTACCCTCTGCACACAGTCGCATCTGATAATCACGGGGACCAGGAGGGGCCTGGGTCTCCTAAAATCCACCACCAGCTCCTTTTATTTGTTGGTGTTCAGGTGTAAGTGGTTTGAGTCGCACCATTTAACAAAGTCCTTGATTAGGTTCCTATACTCCTCCTCCTCCTGCCCACTCCTGATGCAGCCCACGATAGCAGTGTCGTCAGCGAACTTTTACACGTGGCAGGACTGCGAGTTGTATTGGAAGTCCGATGTATACAGGCTGAACAGGACCAGAGAAGTAACAGTCCCCTGCGGCGCTCCTGTGTTGCTGACCACAATGTCAGACCTGCAGTTCCTGAGATGCACATACTGAGGTCTCTCTGTAAGATAGTCCACAATCCATGCCACCAGATATTAATCTACTCCCATCTCTGTCAGCTTGTCCCTAAGGAGCAGAGGTTGGATGGCGTTGAAGGCGCTAGAGAAGTCCAGAGACATAATTCTTACAGCACCACTGCCTCTGTCCAAGTGGAAGAGGGATCGGTGTAGTATATAGATGATGGCATCCTCCGCTCCCACCTTCTCCTGTTATGCGAACTGCAGAGGGTTGAGGACGTGGTGGACCTGTGGCCTCAGGTGGTGAAGCAGCAGCCGCTCCATGGTCTTCATCACATGTGATGTCAGGGCGATAGGCCTGAAGTCATTCAGCTCACAAGAACGTGATACCTTTGGGACTGGGGTGATGCAAGATGACATCACATGTGATGTCAGGGCGATAGGCCTGAAGTCATTCAGCTCACAAGAACATGATACCTTTGGGACTGGGGTGATGCAAGATGTTTTCCAAAACCTTGGGACTCTCCCCTATTCCAGGCTCAGGTTGAAGATGCGCTGTAGAGGACTCCCCAGCTCCAACACACAGGCCTTCAACAGTCATGGCGATACTCCATCTGGACCTACTGCTTTGCTGGCACAAAGTCTCCTCAGCTCTCTACTTACCTGGGCTGCTATAATTGTGGGTGGGGATAAACTCTCTCCTATGCTGGTATCAGCAGAAGGATGGGTGGAGGATACAGTACTCTGAGGTGAGAGTGGGTTAGGGTGGTCAAAACTGTTAAAGATGTTGTTCATAAGGTTTACTCTCTCCATGTCTCTCTCGATGATGACACCCCGCTTCGAGCTGCAGCCAGTGATGATCTTCATCCCATCCCACACTTCCTTCATGCTGTTATTCTGCAATTTTTGCTCCAGTTTTCTCCTGTACTGCTCTTTCGCCGCCTGAGCTGGACTCGGAGTTCCTTCAAGATGCGCTTGAGCTCATGCTGATCACTGCCTTTAAAAGCCCTTTTCTTCTGGTTCAAAAGGCCCTTGATGTCACTTGTAATCCATGGCTTGTTGTTAGCATAGCAGCATACTGTTCTTACTGGAACTACAATGTCCATACAGAAGTTGATGTAGTCAGTAGTGCAGTCAACAACCTCCTCAATGTTCTCATTATGTGACCCCTGCAGGATATCCCAGTCCGTAGTTCCAAAGCAGTCTCTCAGAGCCTTCTCTGCCTCAGGGGACCACTTCCTGAATGAGCACGTGGTTGTAGGTAGTTCCCTCACTCTTGGTTTGTAGTGAGTAGTTTCTGTAATGTCATTAAAATATCTCCCACTTACTAATTTAATTTTTTACATTTGAACCTCTATAGAATACTCCCAAGGATCATAATAGTAATGGTTTCATTGTCTTTTAACAGTAAGTAAAGTTGGTACGTTGGGGCAGTAAATTTAATAAGTGCTACCTGGGAGTTAGTTCTCTGCACTTATAAACTGTTGATGTTATATCCTCAACTGAGAATGTAGGAGACAAGTAATCAAGACCATAAATCATGAAATATAACAGGGGCATTTCATTGCTAAATGAGAAACAACAATGATCTCCACTGGTGTGGCCATGGTGGAAAATATGTCAGCCCAGACAGATACTTATCTGAAGATGAACTAGTAGCATTTGAAGGGCTAACCAAAATAGTAATCTGATAATAGGCCAAGTTGTATAGCAGACATCACATTAGAGATGTGTGACACCCCTTGTAGTGGGAGTTGGGAGGCACCAGCCTACACTCTAGGTGTCTAGTATGCAGGACTGAGCGTGACCAGGATGATGGTGTAAGACAGGGAGACACAGACACAATAGGGTTGGGTTTTTGCAAAAATAGAGTAAGGTTTTATTTACAGGTGCACTGAAAGAAAAACAAAAATAATGTCCTGCAGAAAATATATATCCGTACACAGTCCAATACTGCAAAGGACACAAAAAACAGTTATAAAACGGAGCCCAAAAATGATGACTATTTACAGTGTTTACAGTGCCAACTGAAAGTCCCAAACGAAAAAGAAAAATGGCACACAAATTAATGAAATCCATATATACATGAAAATCAAAAATAAAGCTGTCTTCCTCCACAGAAATCCAAGTCAGGAAGCTGCTCCTCCAAACAGTGTATAATACAGGGTTTACTAAGAAAAATACTCAAAATACAGAAAAAGAAAAAGCGTATATACAAAAATAAACATTGCACCATTAACAACAACCCAATAAATACCTCCACCAAAGCTAATCCAGAGATATTTACATAAGAAGAAAAACTATTTACAAAAATCAGTGCACAAGCAGTAGTGCTTGGTAAATTCAAGACAGTGTTCTACCAAGTACCACTCTCTCTCAGCAAGATCTAGCCAGAAGACCCCCTCTAGAGCCTGAAAATTCCCTTTTGTATTTGGCGCCCTCACGCCGACCAATTAAGCTGTCGAACTTCATCAGGCACGCGATGACGTGATCGCATCTACGAAGAGTGGTGTCTCATGCCCCACAAAATTTACTATAAAAATGCGAGCAGCCGGCACACTCATAGCTATGCCGGCATTTGAGATTAATACTGCGCTTCTCCCAAAAGTGAAAGTAAGCCCTTTTTTTTTTTTTCTTCCCTTCCCCGAGCTACTGGCCGTACAAATGCCGATACTGGATCCAATTTCTAAGCCGCTGGCAAGCTGATACTACTGTGATTTGCATTTTCTCTCACTCTTCTAGCACAGTGTTTCCCAACCTCGGTCCTGGGGCCACACTGTGGCTTCAGGTTTTTGTTCCAACCAGCTTCTGTTTTTAATTGGACTTCTGAGCTAATTAAGTAATGTGTTATTTCCCAAGTTCTGTGTTTTGGGAACAATATAGAAATTAGAAAACTAAGTTTGGTATATATACTGTATATATTACTAGCCAACCCGCGGCGTACATAATCAGGCCGGTTTTTTTAATGATTTTTAAGCACAGGGAGAAAATTAACATTTGAAAAATCGGTAATGTAATAAATCAGCAAGAAAAGCAACATTGTAACAATGCACGGAACGAACCAACACACAATTGTCCGTGACTGAAAACTGGCGGACCGCCATCGCGCCTTCTCCTCCCAGAGGGTGGAACGGGAAGAAAAGAGAAGGACATCCATTCCGCTCCCTCTGTCATGCTAGTCTGCTGATTTCTCGTTCAGTTTCGTTTCGTTCACTGCCTGCTCATGTGCCCACCTCCAACTCGTCACTTGAGTCGTTGTCGTCTTTGCACAGTCCAGATGCACCTGTGACTCACGTCTTCCGTGTTCCTGCAGGAGCATCTAAGAAGACGCATGTTTGTCACGGATGCAAATTGCTGTATGTAGCGTGTAAAACAGTTTGCTATGGTGCACGCGGTTGTGTTTCGTAACCGAAAACTCAGTTTTTAAAGACTGCTTACTTCATTGTGTTTTAACCTCAGTTGTAAAGGATTGTTTTAAGGATCCCATTGGATACCCCTCGCAACCGTTTTACACGCTGCATATGGCGATTCACCTCCAAGAGAAACATGCCTCTGTGAACAGTCAATGTGGCTCGGAGGTGCATATGGCCTCTAAGACAAACGAATATAAATGACGCCGATTTTTTCTGTGTCATCGCGTCCAAGTTGGTGGGCATGGCTCTGCGAGTTGTCGTCGTATCCAATGGTCTTGGAGTTGGTGGGCGTGGTTCCTTCCTGCGTGCGCCATAGGTGTCTTACTTGTCAGCGGCTTAGTGAATCCACACCCCTTCTGGCATGCTTTCCATGGGTGTCTTGCCTTAGTGAATTATATATATAGATAATGTACCAACCAGTTATATGGAAATAATGTATTTTTTTCTTTTTAACAATATTTTCATCTTGATTTTAGTTCTACTTTTCTAGGTGTTCTAATTGTTTAATTAATCCATTATTTACTAATTAGTGGGTCTGATGCTAAAGTAGTTGCAGCCTTTGATTATTCAGTGTTGTTCGTCAGGATGTCTGCTCTGCTTATTTTTAATTGCCATTAATAAGATACAACGAAAGCAAATAAAACTGCACAGAGAAAGGGTAAAATATAATGAAATCAACAAAAGATTTGTTAAATTCTGCTACGTACTTATAAAATTTTTATTTTTATACTGTATTGAGGATTGTTCTGTTCTGTGTATTGTATTGTATTGACCCCCTTTTTTTGACACCCACTGCACACCCAACCTACCTGGAAAGGGGTCTCTCTTTGAACTGTCTTTCCAGAGGTTTCTTCCATTTTTTCCTTACTGGGGTTTTTTTGGGAGTTGTTCCTTGTCTTCTTAGAGAGTCAAGGCTGGGGGGCTGTTAAGAGGCAGGGCCTGTTAAAAAGCCCATTGTGGCACTCCTTGTGTGATTCTGGGCTATACAAAAATAAATTTTATTGTATTGTATTGTATTGTAAAAGAGAGTTAAGCATTTAAATCTATAGCAAAAGCAGAAATATTTCTAAATGTCTTATAAATGTAAAAATCATGCTGCTGTGCTTTTCTGAATGTAGAATAAAGGAAAAATAATACCAGCTAATGAAACGAGATCAGTGTTATCAAGTGTCATCAATGATTAGGAAGCTGGTTGGAACAAAAACCTGCAGCCACAGTGTGCCCCCTGGACCGAGGTTGGGAAACACTGTTGGCTGGTAATTACCACAAGATGGGACACTATCTTAGCCATAGTGTAACCCTGTATATTTATACTGTCATTACCTCCATCTGAATGGGGCGTGATGCCTGTAGATTATGGACGGAGTTAAAAGTTTAACTCGGCTCATGTTTAGTTTAACCCCATTCTGCAAGCTGCAGTGAGGGGTACTTTCTACTAGAATGCCCTTCTTTTCAGAGTTAAGTGGCAGCCTTAGCCATGGGAATATCTAGCAACATTTTCTTAAAATGTATTCATGAGCATTTTTTCTTATTTGTTTGAATGTTCTATTGAATTAAGTTTTACAGTTAATCAGTGGGAACAGGGGTGCTCTGCTGCTAAGCTGTGCAGCCATGGGGTAAGCAGTGGGGAAGCTGGCTGATTGTGTATTCACGTGTGAATGTGATCAGCTGGTTTTCACATTGATACTTTGTGGGTAGTTAAGCAAAGCACCTGCACCCAGTGTGTAAAAACAGTCTCAGTAGATCAGAAGAGGATTGGAAGGATTGTAGGAAAAGATTGAGGAAGAAAGGGAAAGTGAGACAGGAGAAAATCAAGAAGAAAAATTTTGGAAAAAGAGAGAAAGTGGATCAGGAGTATGATCCTGGTGCAGTGGATAGGAGGCATGACAGTTGGAAGGCCTCATAGTAAGCGAGTGAAACAGCACTCTAGAGGTAGGGTTGCTCCTGCTTAGCATTGAGGATTCAGGAGTGTTCAACTGGCAGGTTAGAAAATCAGGACCTTTTTCTTTACTTCAGCAGAGTTTCCCTAAACTTGGACTCTAAAGCTGTTTCCAACAACCTCTTGTGTATCTTTTAAAATAACTGTTATAGATTGATTTTAAACTCTGTATTTTACTAACTTCGACCTTTCTTTTAGATAATTCTTTTCAAATCCTAAAAAAAATGTTACAAATACTTTTTGTAAGTTATTAGCTTGGGTAATTATGATCAGAATGGACAATCCGCCAGAGAAAGACAAATACTTATTGATTTTTCTTGTAATCATTGTTAATTCAATGTGGAGTGACATCTAAGTTTAGGATTCATGTTGAGCAGAGAATAGAACAACAAAAAATGAAGAACTCAGACAAACTTGGCAAGACCTCTGCAAACTAAACAACAGTTTGAAACAGCTTTGCACCTAGACTTGAAAAGACTTGACTGTATTTGCTATACAAGTATTTTTTAATAAGACTCTTTTTCAAATACATTTCTTAACCTTTGTACGACTGTTTTCAAATATGTTTCCTACTTTTGCTACCATTGGTTTTACTGTGGTTTTATTCATTTTACATAATAATAATAATGATTCATATTGTTTGATGGGGTCAGAGTATATTGTTAGGAACAGCTGGTGTGGGTGATTGTCATATTTCTACAGGGGTCAGCAGCTGAAAAAGAGATGTCTTTAATAGAAAACAGTGAGGTGAGCAGGCACCTGCTTTAGTGATTAGCACAGATGTAGCTCAGGTCTGAAGACAACCGTTTGATCTGCTTGTGTACATCTAGTAATTCTCTTTGCTTGAAGCAGCAGTTTACATGGCTGTAAGGCTGCACACATGAGGTGCTATAAAGTAGATATATCTAACACTCATACATACAGCATAGTTAACAGTAACTGTAGCATAGGTGAATCAAAGTAATGAACATGGGAATTTCTTTCATAATCAATGTGTAGCGATAAGAGCGCCTGGTATGGGTGATTAACATATTCCCACAGGCATTAGCAGCTGAGAGGGAATAGTATGTAGCACCGTGAGAGGGCACCTGCTTTGGTAATAGGAATACGTGTAGCTTAACCGTTTGGTGTGCTTGTGCTGAGAAAGTAAATCTCCTTTCTTGTCCATGTGCATATAAGGCTGTACACATGGGGCATGATAAAGCAGAAATATTATGGCAAATTCCCACAACAGCTGTATATTTCAATTAAAGTTGACACGTTAAATTATGCTGTTGAAGGTTTGATTGTAAACAGTAGTATAATTAAGTGAATTTAAATTATTGGGCCTTTCATTTATTAATGAGTTGCATCAATATGTTTACTTATTTATATGTTTCTTTGCCACATGTGATGGTCATCATTTGAACTTGTTAAGTTTACTTAGATAGAATAACTATAGATATCACATATTATAGCAGGCTCATATTTTCTTGAATGTGCTCTTTGGTAGATACAATATAAATCATGTTCATTTTAACCTTTATTTTGTTTGGCTGCATCAGTGAAGGAAAATGTAAACAGTTAAGTCAACAGAACCTATTACAACTGCAACTCATGGTGCGATGAAGTGCATAGACGTTAGGCAGGAGAGTAGACAGGTAGTGATGCACAGACTGACCCATTCAATAAGATCGAAATAGGATGTTTGTTTGCTTTCTAAAGCAACTGAAAGTAGGCCTATAACTGGCCATTATCTGTTGAATTTTATTAGAAAAATACAGTAAGCTTCTCATCTCGCATTTGATGGTCTGTTCCTGTAAAAGATAGGAGCACTGTGGGAAGGGTTTTAAGACTCAGTTTTGTTTTCACAACCAACTTACAGTAAATGGCAATACATAAATACAATCACATTTAAACACTCTTGGGGCCTTTTGCTGTTATGTACAAAAAATTTTGAATATTTTACCAATAGAGAATGCCAGGCTAGTACCATTGATCAATTTTAAAAAACTATTAAAAACTCCCTTTTTTAAGTTGTCCTTTTCTTAATTGCATTTCTGTTCTTCTTCTAATAGATAATATGTGCATTGCAATATCCTGTACATCACGATTGTGCTATCATTATTAATCCCTACTTTTCTCTGTTTTCTTTTCTGGTTTCTCAAGTACTGTGCATAAAAGTAGATACTCTGTCTATGAGACACACTTCATTGAATTGTCTGAAATGAAGAATTAAAAAATAATAAGACTAACTTTAGTACCTTTTATGTTAGGTAGACGTTTGGCCATAAAACCATTTTTTTTCCTCCAGCATTTTACCCCGAAGGTTTTTTTTTTTTTTCTGTTCCCCCTGGCCGTCTGACCATAAGATCGGACACCTTAAATGGACTTAAGAAACTTACCTTTAAATTACGATTCTACAACTTGTGTATCTGTGTTATGCAAGTACATTGATTCTTTATATATTATTTTTATATATTAATTTAGTTATTGTTAGTGCCCTAACAAGCTAATTAAGGTCTGAGACCTTGGTAAAAGTGAGACCTCAAATACCTTGGGCTGCCTAAATTTTTGCATGGTGCTCCTTTCATTTTTTTTCTGTTCAATTGTACAAGACAGAAACAATAGAGCAATCTTGCATAAAATGCTGAAAAAAAAGTTGTCATTTTTAACTTTATACCCTTTGGTGATCAGTTCATCTTCTGCTTATTTAACTATTCAGAGTAACAGACATTTTAAGCAAGGATGTCCAAACATTTGCATGCCACTCTATGTTGTAAAGTAAGGACAAGAAACGCAAGAAGAGATGGGGCTCCAACTAGGAAACCCCTTTTCAATGCTTGGGAATGGAGCCAAAACAATAATGAAAAATTATAAAAGTAGCATTTTGACACCCTCTACCACAGGAGTGGGCAGCGTCGGTCCTGGTGGGCCACAGTGGCTGCAGGTTTTTGTTCCAACCCAGTATCTGAAAAAGAAGTCAAATATTTCTGATGAAACCATTATTGCTCATGTGACATTTTCAGGCTTCATTTATGTGGTCTCGCTTGTTAAGATTTCCCACACTTAATTTCTTATTTCAGCTCCTTATTACAACAAGAAGCAAATGAAAAAGGAACTAGCAGTTCTCCATCTAACATGTTTCCATTTACACCTGTGTGGATTTATCTTCCACTATTTGGTAAATAACCCTTAAGAGAAAAATGTGACAGACTGAAAATGATCTGTTTTACAGTTCAAATCATTTGGGCGATGCCCTTGGAAATAAAAAAAAAAATGTATGATGTAAGAATCTAACATTGCAGAAACGAGCCATAAAATTAAATAAGGTCCGAAATTGGCAAGGAATGGTTTCTAATTAAGCAATTTGGTTGGAACGAAAACCTGCAGCCACTGTGCCCCTCCATGACCAACATAGCCCACCCCTGCTCAAGCAGAGCTGCAGGAGTATTGTCTACTCTCTCCTGTTTCTGCTTGTCTAATGATAACCTCCCTCTAGGAACGTAGCTTTTTCTCCTTCCTGTCCAGAAGTGTTGGAGGTGGAACAGGTGAAACCCGAGTAGTGGTGACAACAGGCTTCTTCTTGCAGGTAGGAAACAGAAACTATGTGAACTATTCCATCCTACTAATACTACCCCGATGCACCCTGAAAAGGTCTCTGTAAGAGACTCGCCAAGCTTGCATGTGCAACAGCATGGAGAGTGTTGTACAAACTATGGGTATTGTTGCTCTGATGAATAAAAACCTACAACATCTGATTTACCAGACTGAGACCCTCCAACTTGGAGAAGAGATTTTTTGTTTGGAATGGCACCAGTATTTACCAACAGTCAATGATTAGCAAAAACAAATACCATGTAGGTAATTTAAATTGAATAAAGGAATACTTATATACTGTATATTGTATGCATATTTTTTACTTAATATGTATTTTTAGAGGATTAAATAGTTATCAGCTCTGCAAAAGGAAGACAAACTTTTTTTTTGTATTGTAAATTATTGTTCTTCTTTTGGCTGCTCACGTTAGAGGTTGCCACTGTGGATCATCATCTTCCATATCTTTCTGTCCTCTGCATCTTGTTCTGTTACACCCATCACCTGCATGTTCTCTCTAACCACATCCATAAACCTTCTCTTAGGCCTACCTCTTTTCCTCTTGCCTGGCAGCTCTATCCGTAGTATCCTTCTCCCAATTTACTCGGCATCTCTTCTCTGCACATGTCCAAACCAACGCAATCTCGCCTCTCTGACTTTGTCTCCCAACCGTCCAACTTGAGCTGACCTAATATACTCATTTCTAATCCTATCCATTTTCATCACACCCAGTGCAAATCTTCGCATCTTTAACTCTTCTACCTCCAGCTCTGTCTCCTGCTTTCTGGTCCGTGCCACCGTCTCCAAATCATATAACATAGCTGGTCTCAATACCGTCCTGTAGACCTTCCCTTTCACTCTTGGTGATAACCGTTTGTCACAAATTACTCCTGTCGCTCTTCTCCACCCATTCCACCCTTCCTGCGCTCTTTTTCACCTCTCTTCCACAATTCCCATTACTCTGTACTGTTGATCCCAAGTATTTAAACTCATCCACCTTCGCCAACTCTACTCCTTGCATCCTCACCGTTCCACTGACCTCCCCCTCATTTACACACATGTATTCTGTCTTGTTCCTACTGACCTTCATTCCTCTCCTCTCTAGAGTATATCTCTACCTCTCCAGGGTCTCCTCGACCTGCTCCATGCTACAGATCGCAATGTCATCAGCAAACATCATAGTCCACGGGAAATCCTGTCTAATCTCGTCTGTCAACCTGTCCACCACCATTGCAGATAAGAAAGGGCTCAGAGCTGATCCCTGATGTAATCCCACCTCCACATTGAATGCATCTGTCAGTCCTAATGCAGACCTTACCACTGTCACACTTCCCTCATACATATCCTTTCACTTTCCAAGATTCTATAAAATAATCTGGTTAAAAACTCCACTGCCATCTCTCCTAAACACCTCCATGCTTCCACAGGTATATCATCTGAACCGACGGTCTTTCCATTTTTCATCCTCTTCATAGCTGTCCTAACTTCCTCCTTGCTAATCCGTTGCACTTCCTGATTCACTATCTCCACATCATCCATCCTCTTCTCTCTCTCATTCTCTTCATTCAAAGTACTCTTTCCATCTGCTGAACACACTCTCCTTACTTGTGAGTATGTTTCCATCTTTATCCTTTATCACCCTAACCAGCTGCACATCTTTCCCAGCTCAGTCCCTCTGTCTAGCCTATCGGTACAGGTCCTTTTCTCCCTTCTTAATGTCCAACCTCTCCTACAACTCATCATACGCCTTTTCTTTAGCCTTCGCCACCTCTGTCTTCACCTTGTGCCTTATCTCCTTGTACTCTTGTCTACTTTCTGCATCTCTGACTATCCCACTTCTTCTTTGCCATCCTCTTCCTCTGTATACTCTCCTGTACTTGCCCATTCCACCACCAAGTTTCCTTTTCCTCCTTCCTCTGTCCAGATGTCATGCCAAGTACTCTTCTTGCTGTCACCTTTACTACTTCTGCTATAGTTTCCTAACTGTCTGGTAACTCTTCACTACCACCCAGTGCCTGTCTCACCTTCTATATAAACTCAACCTTGCAGTCTTCCTTTTTCAAATTCCACCATTTGATCCTTGGCTCTGCCCTCACTCTCTTGCTCTTCTTGATCTCCAACTTCATCCTACAATCCACCATCCTATGCTGCTTAACTACACTTTCCCCTGCCACCACTTTGTATTCTTCAATCTCCTTCAGATTGACTCTTCTGTATAGGATGTAATCTACCTGTGTGCATCTTCCTCCACACTTGTACATAACTATGTAAATTGTTACCTCAAAAATAAACAAAAAAAAGACAAGAAACAATTATTTGATTCCCAGCAAGAGGGACCTTGGCTGAAATACAACATAGCCCCTCACACCCCAATTGATGACTTCCAGACACTTCTACACTCTCCATAAAGTCCAAAATGACACTATCCCCTGTGGGAACATTAAGAGAAGGAAACTTGAGCCCCTCAAAACAGATTGGACTGCTTAGCTATTAGCCAAATAAATGAGCTTGAAGGACTGAATGGTCTCCTCTTGCTTGTCAAATGTCTTAAGATTCTTATGTAAGGCTTGAGCCACGCTGAGGAGATGAGGTAAGGAGACTTGAACCAGGCATAGTAGACAAGGCGAGAAGGCCACTTACTAGTGGTCCCAGCAGGACAAACAAAACTGGCGGGTCACCTCCTGGTGGTCCCAGTAGGCGAACAGAACTGGTGGTCACCTACAGGTTACCCTGGGATGGCAAGCAAAACAGGCCCACCATCTTTTGGTGGCCTTAGCAGTAGAAGTGAAAGAGCACAAACTTCCTGGTGGTCACAGCAAGACAAGCAGTCAAGTACCACCTCCTGGTGGTCACAGCAAGACAGGCGCTGAGGTACCACCACTTGGTGGTTTCAGCAGAGTAAGTAAGATAAGTTAACCACCTCCTGGTGGTTCCACAAGGCAAATAAGAAAGGCAGACCACCTTCTGGTGTTCCCTGCAGAGTGGACAAGATAGGCATCTGCGTACCTCCCAACAGGGACAATGAGGCAAATGGGCACCTTCCGACAGGGACAACTAGGCAGCAGGCATTGGAGCACCTCTGGGAAAGATTGACAGGGCTAAAACATACAAGATAAGAAGTGAGTTTTTATTTTTTATACTCCCTTCTAGTGACCTTGAAATTCTTGACCATAGCTTTAAGGTGCTCCCTCCTGGGAATCACAGGCAGAAATGCAGGTGTGTCTGTTCCTGGGGTCTTGGGCAGCAATATGGATGTGCCACCTCCTCTCAGGAGTGGCTTGCACACTTCAATACTCTCAGCTTCATAGTGCTGGCTTAACTTACGAGACATTCTTCTGGCTGTGGGGCTTGCTCCAACCCTCCATCTTCTTTCAGAGCATCCGGCTTGGCATTGTTGTTTTTGATGCGGCAGCTTCTAGTCGGTTGTCCACATTCTCAGCTGCTTTCACCAGAGCCATCTTGATCATATCTTCTAGGAGTTTTTAATCCTTTGTCACAGCAACATGTAACAAAACAAAAGACTATAAAAGATACAGTATGTCTTGGGGTGGATGGCGTGAAGGTAGTGGTGACAAAATGTGGGGATGAAAGAGTTTGACTGCAGTCACAGGTGCAATAGTAGCAGTAACGGCATTTCTTGGTTTAGCCGTGGTGGAGCAAAAAGCCAGCTAGGCTTTGTCTGCTTTCAATTTATTGAACAGTATATTTCACCCAAAAGGTACTGTATATTGGCTACACATAAATACACCTCATCCTCCAACTCAAAAAACTCATCATTCTCCAGACCCATAACCCTTGCTGAAAGCTGAGGTAATTGTAAAGCTTATTCTCAATTTC
Organism: Polypterus bichir lapradei; assembly: GCA_026402145.1. NCBI lineage: Eukaryota > Metazoa > Chordata > Cladistia > Polypteriformes > Polypteridae > Polypterus > Polypterus bichir. The sequence goes on from JANRMT010062805.1 coordinate 1,399,465, forward strand.
CCTTAAGTGATTATAGGTCTGTATATGTACACTCGAAGACAAGACAAGACTTAAGGGCATCACTATATTTACGAAAGTACCCTTTAACAAAGCAGAGTTTTTTTCAAAAACTAATTCAACATAAACAGTAATACCGCCAAATAAATAAACTGTTTTGTTAGGAAATCTATCCATCCATTATCCAACCCGCTATATCCTAACTACAGGGTCATGGGGGTCTGCTGGAGCCAATCCCAGCCAACACGGGCACAAGGCAGGAAACAAACCCTGGGCAGGGCGCCAGCCCACTGCAGGGCGCACACACACACACCAAGCACACACTAGGGACAATTTAGAATTGCCAATACACCTAACCTGCATGTCTTTGGACTGTGGGAGGAAACCGGAGCACCCGGAGGAAACCCACGCAGACACGGGGAGAACATGTAAACTCCACGCAGGGAGGACCCGGGAAGCAAGCCTTGTTATGAAAAGAGAGTCACAAATCAGAAGAGTCCAAAAAGTGCCAAGAAGTACCAACTAGAGAGGGATATGCTATCAAACCCCAGCTAGATGTAAGGGCAAAAACAGGATTTTTATCAATTGAAAATATTTATTCTATAAAAATGCACTCCAACAACAATAAAGCTCTGTGGAACACAAAAGGAAATAGAAGTTGTCCAAAACAATAAGGCAATCCAATACATAAAGTCCCAACACAGTAATCCAGAGGTGTGACGATGTGGGTTCTGCTCCACGCCCCCATCGCTGTTCGGGAGCCCTTGAACCCAACACCGTCTATAATGTCACCAAGTTGAGCTAGACAGTGAGGCAACAACAAAGCAAGGGGATGGTACAAAGATGCAAAAGTGCTTTTATTTAAAATATCAAAACAAGAACAGTGTTCAAAGTAAAGTGCAGTGATTCCCAAAAATCTTCATTAAATAAATAATCCATAAAATAAATGTGGAGGTTAAAAATATACAAAAACAATCCTTTAAAAAAAACGAGGTTAAAACGTTCATCAGGAAGCAGTTTTTAAAATCAACGACAAGCCCGGTGCTCCTTTTAAACTAGCATCTCACCTACTTCTCCTGGTTGGGCTTTACAGCAGGCGACACGCTCTCTCTGCAGCTGACCTTCTCAATGCCTTCTTCTGCTGTCAGTTGTCCTACCGATCCTTGGCTCCGGTCGGCTTCTCCGGACAGCTACTTAGGATTCCCCTAACGGCCAAGGCTCTCACGTTGGGGACACCACGTCCCAAGTCCCGACTCCCACTACCTTCAGCGGAGAGTACTGCGCCTTCCGGTCACTCCCGCCCTTCGAAACAAACTCTGCGGGAGCGACCACAACCACTACTTCTCCCAGGTGTTGGCCAAACACCCAGGCTGTCTACTCAGCTGCCGCGAGCTTGCTGTCGCTCGCTTCCTGCTGCACCAACTTACGCTCTCTCGCTCTTACTCTTGCTCTCTCGCTCTCGCTCCTCACTGCTTCCTACAACCTCTGTTTCTTTCTCTTTTCTTTTTCTCGTTTTTGATACCCTTCTCCCTAACTGACTCGCGCTTCTCTATATAGGCAGCTGCAGCATATTAACCACAGGAACAATACCTGTACACAAGGTGAGAAACGCCAACCCCGCAAATCGCCCTGCGGCTTGCTACGGCCACCACGGCCCCTCAGTAAGCCACGAGCGTGGTGATTATTTATTTAAATAAAACTGCTGGCTTTTCGATGGTGGAAAAAACAGCAGAAGGTCAAAAAATCCAGTGATATCGCAAAGCCCAAATTTCCCCTTGGGGATTAACAAAGTATTTGAAAAAAAAAGCTCAAACACAGTAAAAAAATACAAGTAAACTAGCTGACTCCTTAGTGCACGTTATTGCCAAGAACTCTGGGAAACCCTCATCTTCATAAGTTTGAGGGCAGTTCCTAGCAGGTATATGCAGGTAGTCTTGCCTCTTAGGGAACCATTGAGAAAGTACAAAGCACATAACGAAGGTTTCAAACAAAATCAAACATATAATGTAAATAATTAGTTCATAATTAGGTCATAGTATACTGCTGCTGGATTATGTGAATATAATGTAAATAATTAGCTCATAATTAGGTCATAGTATACTGCTGCTGGATTATGTGAATTTCCCTTTGGGATTAATAAAGTATCTATCTCTCTCTCTCTCTCTCTCTCTCCAATCCCCCCCCCAAGATCCTCAATAGGAACTCTCTGTGATATTTTGTCCATTCTGCTGACATTGTTTTTCATTTTCTTGCCCCTACACCAAAAAGTCGTGGCCTATGCATTTCACAAATTATTTCTTGCTATAATGTATTTTTCACAGATCATCTGTCAAACAGAAACCTACCTACCAGTACCTTAACTACATATACTTGGGGTTGTAGGAAGAAAAACACAGAGAGAATATGCACTTTTTACGGGAAGTACATAACAATAGACCCCACTGGATCCACTGCACCAGTATACTACTTAAGTGCAGAAAAGGGGAAAACAAATGAAAATACAGACTAACAAAGGAGTCCAATAAACAAAATTCTCTAAAAGAGGTTACCTGCAGTGAACAGTGGCACTACATGCATGGGGTTAAAAAGCCCTGGACTACAGGGACATTTTAAAACCTTTTAGTGGTATATTCTGAGAAAGCATATTCTTTTAGTATTGTGGGAGACATAGTGTGTACTGAAAG
>JANRMT010062805.1:1416237-1461579 GCA_026402145.1 Polypterus bichir lapradei
GGAGGCGACCCCTTTTATGTTCCCCCGGATGTGCTCCAGGTGTGTTCCGGCAATCTTCCAAGTGGCGGCTGCATCCCTGGAAGCACTCCGGGTGTCTTTGATCCTCTTCCCCCCAACACTTCCGGTTGTGGCGGAAGTGCTGAGGTCCAGGGCTCCAAAGGCATAGGGGCGCCCCCTGGCGGTGACCACGGGTCCCTACAGGGTTGAGCTTCAAAGCTCTGCACCCATGGCCCCTTAAGGTGCCAGGGTGGCCGCCCCCACATGATCTGGGGAAGGCGTGAGCCCTCCTCCGGTCCTCCTGGGCATCTCGGCCGGGTTGCCCCCGCAGCCATCTCCAACTATATATATATATATATATATACACACATACATACATACATACACACACATGCATACATACTGTATAATATATACTGTATATATATATATATAATATGTATGTATACGTATGCACATGTATGTACAGTATCTCACATTTTTGTAAATATTTTATTATACCTTTTCATGGAACAACACTTAAGATATGATACTTTAATACAATGTAAAGTAGTCAGTGTACAGTTTGTATAACAGTTTAAATTTGCTGTCCCCACAAAATAACTCAACACACGGCCATTAATGTCTAAACCGCTGGCAACAAAAGTGAGTACACTCCTAAGTGAAAAATGTCCAAATTGTGCCTGAAGTGTCAATATTTTGTGTGCCCACCATTATTTTCCAGCATTTGCCTTAACTCTCCTGGGCATGGAGTTCACTAGAGCTTCACAGGTTGCCACTGGAATCCTCTTCCACTCCTCCATGACGACATCACAGAGCTGATGGATGTTAGAGACCTTGCACTCCTCCACCTTCCGTTTGAGGATACCCTACAGATGCTCAATAGGGTTTAGGTCTGGAGGCATGCTTGGCCAGTCCAGCACCTTTACCCTCAGTTTCTTTAGCAAGGCACTGGTCGTTTTGGAGGTGTGTTTGGGGCCATTATCATGTTGGAATACTGCCCTGCAGACCAGTTTCTGAAGTGAGGGGATCATGCTTTGCTTCAGTATGTCACAGTACATGTTGGCATTCATGGTTCCCTCAATGAACTGTAGCTCCCCAGTGCCGGCAGCACTCATGCAGCCCCAAACCATGACCCTCCCACCGCCATGCTTGACTGTAGGCAAGACAAACTTGTCTTTGTACTCCTCACCTGGTTGCCGCCACACATGCTTGACACCATCTGAACCAAATAAGTTTATCTTGGTCTCATCAGACCACAGGACATGGTTCCAGTAATCCATGTCCATAGTCTGCTTGTCTTCAACAAATTGTTTGCGGGGTTTCTTGTGCATCATCTTTAGAAGAGGCTTCCTTCTGGGATGACAGCCATGCAGAGCAATTCGATGCAGTGCGTGGCAGATGGTCTGAGCACTGACAGGTGACCCCCCCCCCCTCCCCACCCCTTCAACCTCTGCAGCAATGCTGGCAGCACTCATACGTCTATTTTTAAAAGACATCCTCTGGATATGACGCTGAGCACATGCACTCAACTTCTTTGGTTGATCATGGTGAGGCCTATTTTAAGTGGAACCTTTCCCGATAAACCGCTGTATGGTCTTGGCCACCGTGCTGCAGCTCAGTTTCAGGGTGTTGGCAATCTTCTTATAGCCTAGGCCATCTTTATGTAGAGCAACAATTCTTTTTTTCAGATCCTCAGAGGGTTATTTGCCATGAGGTGCCATGTTGAACTTCCAGTGACTAGTATGAAGAGAGTGTGAGAGCGATAACACCAAATTTAACACTCCTGGTCTCCATTCACACCTGAGACCTTGTAACACTAACGAGTCACATGACACCGGGGAGGGAAAATGGCTAATTGGGCACAATTTCGACATTTTTCACCTAGGGGTGTACTCACGTTTGTTGCCAGCGGTTTAGACATTAATGGCTGTGAGTTGAGTTATTTTGAGGGGACTGCAAATTTACATTGTTATACCAGCTGTACTCTGACTACTTTACATTGTATCAAAGTGTCATATCTTCAGGGTTGTCCCATGAAAAGACATAATAAAATATTTACAAAAATGTGAGGGGTGTACTCACTTTTGTCAGATACTGTGTATATATATATATATATATATATATATATATATATATATCTCCATCCATCCTCTTCTGCCTATCCGAGATCGGGTTGCGGGGGCAGCAGCTTGAGCAGAGATGCGCAGACATCCCTTTATTCTAGCTCTTCTGGGGGAATCCCGAGGCATTCCCAGGCCAGCCGGGACACATAGTCCCTCCAGCTTGTCCTGGGTCTTCCCGGTTGGACGTGCCCGGAACACGTCATCAGGGAGGCATCCAGGAGGCATCCTGACCAGATGCCCGAGCCACCTCATCTGACTCCTCTGGATGCAGAGGAGCAGCAACTCAACTCTGAGCCCCTCCCGGATGACTAAGCTTCTCACCTTATCTTTAAGGTAAAGCCCAGGCACCCTGCGGAGGAAACTCATTTCAGCCGCTTGTATTTGCAATCTCGTTCTTTTGGTCACTACCCATACCTCATGAACATAGGTGTGGGTAGGAACATAGATTGACTGGTAAATTGAGAGCTTTGCCTTACGGCTCAGCTCCTATTTCACCACGACAGACCAATGCAGCGCCCGCAGTAGTTATAGGCAGGGACATTCTATCAAACTGTCAATCAAAATGATTAATGTCATTGTAAGCACCGCCCACTGATTACGTCATACCGGAAGCCCCGCCCACCACGTGATCTAGCCCCTTCATGACGCAAGACTGGAAGTACCGATCCTTTGGTACCGCCCCATGGTGGCGGATTGGTGAAGGACTCCCTGTCCCTGCCCAGGCTCCGCCTTGAACCCGATTGGTTCACCAAACTGGCAAGGGCATTTTGATGGATGTCTGCCCCCTCCTTGAACCCGCACCTTGCACCTGATTGGTTCACCAAACTGTCAAGGGCAGTTTGATGGATGTCTGCCCCCTCCTTGAACCTGCACCCTGCACCTGATTGGTTCATCAAACTGGCAAGGGCATTTTGATGGATGTCTGCCCCCTCCTTGAACCCGCACCCTGCACCTGATTGGTTCACCAAACTGTCAAGAGCCATTTGATGGATGTCTGCCCCCTCCTTGAACTCACCACCGCCCCCACCCCTCTCCCGAAAGACTAGCCCAGGCATGTTACAGACTTTATCTCGACAAGCATAGACAAGCCCAGGGCATGTCTTGACAAGTCCAGGCACATTGCTGCCTTGGCCATGGACAAGTCCCAGCACGTTCCTATCTGTACCCTGCTGACCTGAAAGGCCTGCCTCGGCCCCGATGAGGCAGCACCTGACGGTCGGCCTCCCCACACTTCTCAGTCCTCTCTCCGGAGGACGTGTGCTCCCTGCTGAAAGCCCTCCTGTAAGTGCGGTATAAAAAGCGAAGCATCTTCTTCGGTTCTATCTATGATTTTAATATGAAGACGAAATTAAAATATCTATCTCATCTTTGCTTTATGACTTGCAGCTCCAGGGTATTATTTTCCATCTCACAGACAGATTCTTTTGTCATCTTGACGCAGCAATAGGCACATCGAGAGAGAAAGAAATGAGGCACACCGAGACCTGCTCACAGGGGCTGTCAGGGGGAAGAGAGCAGGTTTCGGTGTGCCAAGATGACAAACTGTCAGATCGCAGACACGGTCTGAGCCAGCCAGTGCGATCGCACCCTGTTTCGGGCCCCCGGGTCAGGCCGCATCTAACGGCCGGTCTCCCCACACTTCCCAGCCACTTCTGAAAGTGCTGTATAAAACAGCGAAGCATTTTCTAAACACCATTTTCTAAAGACTCTGACCGGGAAAATGGAATCTAGGCCCGAGGTCCCAGCATAAGAACCCCTGTATCTATTATTTAAAATATCTATCTAACCTTTGCTTAATCTAACTAAAGCTGCCTTTCCCATATCCCTGAAAATCCTTGCACAGAAAGGTCTAATCAGCTGCGAGCGCCCGTTCCTGCCGCCTTCATAGCGCTGACATGGGGGCTGGTCTCCCCCCTCCCCATAACCCCCATGCGTGAGCGTACACGAGACCGCGCAGACCCTCTGTCCATGAGATGTAAAGGTTGCACTTCACTTTTAAAGTTAAAGGATTTTTAAAGATTAGCTTGTAAAGCTTGAGATAACTACTAGTTCACTATCAGCCCTTTAAAAATCACACATCTATACTAATAAAAGGCAAAGCCCTCACTCACTCACTCACTCACTCACTCATTCACTCACTCACTCATCACTAATTCTCCAACTTCCCGTGTAGGTAGAAGGCTGAAATTTGGCAGGCTCATTCCTTACAGCTCACTTACAAAAGTTAAGCAGGTTTAATTTCGAAATTCTACACGTAACGGTCATAACGGTCGATAACGGTCGACAACGTCCGCCATGTTGAACTTTCTTATTTATGGCACCATCTTCACGAAATTTGGTAAGCGGCTTCCCTGCGCTAACCAAAACCGATGTATGTACTTATTTCGATGGTATGACGCCATTGTCGGCCGCCATTTTGAACTTTCCAACGTCACTAATTTTCCAACTTCCCGTGTAGGTAGAAGGCTGACCCCATCTTCACGAAATTTGGTAGGTGGCTTCCCTGCGCTAACCAAAATCGATGTACGTACTTATTTCGGTGTTATGACGCCACTGTCGGCCGCCATATTGAATTTTCCAAACATCACTAATTCTCCAACTTCCCATGTAGGTAGAAGGCTAAAATTTGGCAGGCTCATTCCTTACACCTTACTTACAAAAGTTAAGCAGGTTTCATTTCGAAATTCTACGCGTAACGGTCATAACGGTCAACAATGTCCGCCATGTTGAACTTTCTTATTCATGGCCCCAACTTCACGAAATTTGGTAGGCGGCTTCCCTGCGCTAACCGAAACCAATGTACATACTTATTTCGGTGGTATGACACCACTGTCAGCCGCCATATTGAACTTTCCAACGTCACTAATTCTCCAACTTCCCGTGTAGGTAGAAGGCTGAAATTTGGCAGGCTCATTCCTTACAGCTTACTTACAAAAGTTAAACAGGTTTCATTTTGAAATTCTACACGTAATGGTCATAACGGTCGATAACGGTCGACAACGTCCGCCATGTTGAATTTTCTTATTTATGGCCCCATCTTCACGAAATTTGGTAGGCGGATTCCCTGCGCTAACTGAAATCGATGTATGTACTTATTTCGATGGTATGATGCCACTGTCAGCCGCCATATTGAACTTTCCAATGTCACTAATTTTCACAATGTCTGCCATGTTGAACTTTCTTATTTATGGCCCCATCTTCACGAAATTTGGTAGGTGGCTTCCCTGCGCTAACCAAAATCGATGTATGTACTTATTTCGGTGGTATGACGCCACTGTCGGCCGCCATATTGAATTTTCCAAACATCACTAATTCTCCAACTTCCCGTGTAGGTAGAAGGCTGAAATTTGGCAGGCTCATTCCTTACAGCTTACTTACAAAAGTTAAGCAGGTTTCATTTCAAAATTCTACGCGTAACGGTCAACAACGTCCACCATGTTGAACTTTCTTATTCATAGGTAGAAGGCTGAAATTTGGTACTTATTTCGGTGATATGATGCTGTGTAGTATAATTATCTCCTGTACCGTCATCAGTCCACACCTTGAACCTGTCCCAGTCATTCAATACATAAGACACAATGTTCCTCCGGATATCAAGAGTGAGCCGGATATGGCCGTGCAATATGTAACAAAGAAAATGGAAAAGGCAGGTGCCATCTCCGGGCATGGAAACCACTTGGTAAGTGACAGTTCTTTGATTGATGGTGATCACCTCGATAGACATGTTAATGGGGGTACGGTTGGAATGAAAAAGGAAATGGGTACCTGAACAATGTAAAGTAAGTCTAAAATACCTACACAATAACTATAATCGTAATAAATGAACAATAAAACAGCGGAGAAGCCGTGGATTAAATAAAAAGGCTGTAGTTATCAGCAGTGAGACGTGAATACTGTGGCGAAGCAAGGAAGGGAATGTAGAGACTGGAGCGACAGACGGCTTTATATAGGCAGGCAGCCAACAACGTGGGATGCGTTGGGATGGGGGACCCAACGGCGCCTCACACGATGACCGAGCTGCAGGCTATGGACATATATATGTACGTAAGTAGGATTCAGTTAGCGTTGGGAACCCGCGTACCAAATTTCTTGAAGATAGGCCCATAAGTAACAAAGACAGTTGAAAAGTTCAATATGACGGCCGACAGTGGCATCATATCACTGAAATAAGTACCAAATTTCAGCCTTCTACCTACACGGGAAGTTGGAGAATTAGTGATGTTGGAAACTTCAATATGGCAGCCGACAGTGGCGTCATACCACTGAAATAAGTACGTACATCGATTTTGGTTAGTGCAGGGAAGCCACCTACCAAATTTCGTGAAGATGGGGCCATAAATAAGAAAGTTGAACATGGCGAACATTGTCAACCGTTATGACCGTTACGCGTAGAATTTCGAAATGAAACCTGCTTAACTTTTGTAAGTAAGCTGTAAAGAATGAGCCTGCCAAATTTCAGACTTCTACCTACACGGGAAGTTGGAGAATGAATGAATGAGTCAGTGAGTCAGTCAGTGAGGGCTTTGCGAAAGAGAGAGAGACAATTACATTAACAATCATGTTACGTTATTTTTAAAATTTTTCCTTTTCTTTTTCATAACTTCTTTAATACACTACTTCTCCGCTGCGAAGCGCGGGTATTCTGCTAGTAGTTAAACTGCTGGTTTAACATAGTTTGGAATTCTAAAAACATAGTTTGGAATTCTAACATTCCACACTGTGTAATTGGCAATTATGAGCACTTTATTATTCTCATGCTCTACAGGTACGCTGCAAAATGCTGGGAATCTGTTCTGGGTCCGAATTGGTGACCTGGGTGTTGAGGGACTAAATTTTGGCTTCTTATACCCCCATCTCACTGTTACCCACTCGCTCTATGGCTGAATTGGGGGTGCTGATTTCGGCCAAGCACTGACTACAGTGAGACCTGGAGAGGCTGAAGCTGAATCAGAAGTAGCCAAATTGTCTAAACAAACTGAGCTGATCCAGTTTTCGGTTTGCCTGATCACTATCACATTCTGAACATGGTCCTCCAAATCGTATATTTTCCAGACCAACTCTGTCTGTATTGTCGGCCAGAAAATCTTCACTATATATACTACTGGACACACAACATGTCAATGTGCCCTCAACAAGCAGAGAACAGATGCAACTTACATTCAGCACCAAGTTCATCTTTATCCTTTTCCACAGTAGCTTTGGTGCGTTCTTCATTCAGCCGAATCACTAGGATACTATCGGTTTTAAACCTCCTACACCCACTGGGTGATCATCTTCATGCTGTTGGTTACTTCTCCTCATTGGATATTGGCTGTACTCCAGTTGAACTTTATTGACGGATTTGATTAGTTTTTGGCTGTTCTTTTCTGGTGCTTGTAAAGCACTATGTGCATGTGTATGTGTGAGACAGTGCTCTTGTGCTTTCCCGTGCTTCTGCTTGCTGCTGCTCCTGTGCTTCCCAAGCTTTACCTACGCAATGAAAACAAATGAACACTCCTAGCAACTCTGTGAAAAGGAGATTGAGAAGCACAAGTCAGGGGATAAATTAAATAAAATATCCAAGTCTCTGAATAGTTCTTTTTAAATATTTTATTGAAAAACATACATTTTATGATAGACACAAAGGTGAAGATGGGATCAAATTATCTTATCATTTACTGTTTGGGTGCTGGAGACAATTAAGGTTTCTAAGTCTTAAAAAGCAAGACACTTAAAATTAACATAAATAAATTAGATTCTTTTGACAGAACCTTTCTTACATTCTTACAAATTAAGGAAGTGACTGGAATGAAAACCTGCAGCCACTGTGACCCTCCTGGATCTGACTTTACCACCTGTGATCCAACCACAATTTTCACTTTTCTTAAGAGTAAAATGGTAAAATTGGGGGAACAAGTTTAAAGTGCCTTTAAATTAGAGACGAATGAAACAATTTGCACAAAATTGAATTTGCATGGAATTAAGTGATGTGTTGTGAAACTGGTAGCATGAACTTTTGTGCAAGCAGTGCCATAGGCTATATGCACACTCTCTTCTGGATTCTCTGTCAGCCAGCTGCTGCACTTCTGCTGATAGTAAAACAGACTAGCTATGGCTACTAGCTTTTCACCCAATCGCTTCTAGACGTGCCCAGAATTACAGTAAATGAAGCAAGTTGCATTATTCAAATATTGTGCCAAACGTCAGGAGCTAAAAAGAAGAGCTTCAAACTACTGTATATATTTCAAGCTACATCCACAATTACGAAGGTAAGATCTGGACATATTAAAAAGATGTCTACTATGAACTTACAAAGGACAAATATCTGATTACATTAGGCTTCTTAAAAAAGATAGAATTTCAATAATTAGTCGTTAAACTTTAATTCGGAGCCAGGTGAATATGTATGTAACCCTAATACTGCAATGATGCTGGACAAGTTATATCAGCTAGGAATGAGTCACCAAAAAAATGAGCTGGCATTACATCATCAATAGCAAGGGCACCTATAAAAATGGCAGCTCTGCACATTTGCACGCACTTTTTCTAACTAGTGCGGCAAAAGGCAAGCAGTCGTTTTAAGGATAGCAAACCACCTTAGACAGCCATGTAAAAGGACAGAGAATGTATCCATTATGGCACTCGGCCCCGATACTACAATACATAATAACATCAGTTTGCTGGACATCTTACCTTGTAAAAAAGCAAATATCTCTGCCTGAGCCAGCAAATCTGTGAATGCCAAACCGCTACTTCATTGTAAATGTCTCAATTTGTTTCCTCAGCTAGTGGATCTTCTCTCCGAGAGACATGTTTTCATCAAGCGCTAGGTTTACATCTGCTGGTTCCAGAGCTGAAGCATAGCTGTGGTCCTTGAGGATATTATCATTCTCCTCACCCGGTGTGTCATCCTCAATCAGTTGTTTTCTCCGCTCCCAAAGCTCCAGTCTTGAAAGTGGAACAGAGAAATTGTTTCACTCAAACAACACAGAAACCAATCCCTATTTCCATATTCTCATAACCCAGCTCATAAAAATCCTTTTTTTTTAAAAAAAAAAAAATGCCAGCTATAAACTCGGGTATGGTGTCTAACTGTAAAGGTCTCTCTCCGGGTAACGAAGATCCAATTAGATTGGGTTTCAGCATCGGAAGAAAATGTAGGAAAATTAAGTGCCTTGTTATATTTACTGGAAGTTTGACATAAAGGTTCACAACAGTGTTAATCAGTAGAGCTATATGTACGCTGTAACTTAAACTTCTTTTTCTCAGACATTCTTGCCACCTAACAAAAATCACAACTGCAGTATGGACAACTGAAATGAATGAGCTCTCTGAGATTTTACTGGGAGTATGTCAACATACTGTACATATAGTACATATTGTACATAATGTATATATAGCCTGTTATGCTGCGGGATTGAAGAAGCAGTGGTAGACTGAACAACATTGGAGAGTGACTGCAGAAAGGAAATCCTTGCTCTACATCCAAGGATCCCAAAAATGGTATTAATCCCCAAACCCTCAATCTCAAGTTGTGCAAAAACACGTGGAAATTTAGTTTAATTGCCAATTTTACTAAATTCAATCCGAAACAAAACTCAACTGTTTTCCTCATCACTACTCTGTACCAGTGTGGTAGATTTAGCTTTATTAATCAGTCTTTATTTTATCACAAATGTGAAAGGACATTTGTCAAAGCTAGAACATTGTAATTTTACCTTTCTCATTATTTAACTTTTATATGCTTTATGATGATGAATTCCTTTATTTTAGTCATTTGTATAGAAAGTATACATTGTCTTAATTACTTTAAAAATGTAACTCAATATGTTATTACTTAATTCTTTTGAAGTTTTTAATTATTTTGAAAATATGCCTTAGTAAATATCAGTTTTATATAAGGTTAATTATTATTATGGTGAGGAGCTTTCAGTATCATTCATTGAACTGGGTTACGTTGTTTGTTCTCCTAGGATTCCCCAGTCAATCTCTACTGGTGGGTGTTCCCCTTGCAGGCCTTACCTGAAGAGACTGCTTACTTATAATGTATTGAAGGGATCGACAATGAAAAACTAATGTAAATCACCATGCAGTTTTTGTAGTTCTTACAAACAAAAAAAAAATAGTAAACTAGTTGCTCCATAAAGCAAAAGAAATGTTTGTTAGTGAATAAAAATGTGAAGAAAAGAAGAAAATAAGAGATTAATCATGATGTGACTCTTAACCTTGGAAAATTCCTTTGAAAAATCCTGAGCCAATGATTTACCAAATTAGCCATACAACAAGTATCCTTGTATATGTAAAATGCTATATATTGTAAGTCCACAGTTACTGTTATAGTTACAGGAAGAAACTAAAAAAAAAAACAACCTTCATTCTCTTTAGCTATGCTGCTTGGAACCCCCTACTCCAATCTAGATTGTTTTCAGTCATTCACTTTTTCCATCTGTGGGCAGATCATTGAGGTTCCTGCACACTTCTCTGTTTGGCTAGCACATTATACTTTTTTCTTTCTCTTTGTCTGCTATAAGAGATTACATTTTAAGAATATTTACAGCAAAAAATAACCAAATGTTTTCTTAAATGTTTACACTGATTTAGAAAGTGTTTTGGTTTAGTTTGTACTTTTTACTAATTCAATTATCTTTTTACAGGTGCCATGCCAGTTGTTTTGCAGACCACTCCAAATCAGATATCCCATTTTAGGAAAATGTCATTGCCAGGTACCTTGATTGTTATTATTTTATTGGTGGTTTGTTTTTTAAAAGAACAGTGGGTTTCAGAAAGATTTTTAGAAACATGGAATTGTACAGTGTGAGATGTGCATGTTTTTTACTTACTGTATATTTTACATTTAAAAATATATTGAGTCTATTTAAACTTACAATATTTAAGGATTTGTGCTATTTGTGCTTTGTGCTGATAAAGTACAGGGATGCCCCATGATTGAAGGAAAACATGAAACATTACAATGAGAAGTAAACTATTTGACAAAATACCCATTTAGCCACTGGGCAACTCTTCTATGTGGCTTCCACTTAAAGGTTCAAGTTTTTTTTTCTTCTTCTTGAAAATAATGAATCTTAATGATTCATAAAATTAGAATATCATGACAAAGTTGATTTATTTCAGTAATTCCATTCAAAAAGTGAAACTTGTATATTAGATTCATTCATTACACACAGATTGATGTATTTCAGATGTTTATTTCTTTTAATTTTGATGATTATAACCGACAACTAATGAAAGTCCCAAATTCAGTATCTCGGAAAATTAGAATATCAATTAAGACCAATGCAAAAAAAGGATTTTTAGAAATGTTGGCCAACTGAAAGGTATGAACATGAAAAGTTTGAGCATGTACAGCACTCAATATTTAGTTGGAGTTCCTTTGGTCTGGATTACTGCAGTAATGCGGCGTGGCATAGAGTCGCTCAGTCTGTGGCACTGCTCAGGTGTTATGAGAGCCCATGTTGCTCTGATAGTGGCCTTCAGCTCTTCTGAATTGTTGGGTCTGGCGTATTGCATCTTCCTCTTCACAATATCCCATAGATTTTCTATGGGATTAAGGTCAGGCGAGTTTGCTGGCCAATCAAGAACAGGGATACCATGGTCCTTAAACCAGGTATTGGTAGTTTTGGCACTTTGTGCAGGTGCCAGGTCCTGTTGGAAAATGAAATCTGCATCTCCATAAAGTTCATCAGCAGCAGAAAGCATGAAGTGCTCTAAAACTTCCTGGTAGACGGCTGCATTGACCTTGGACCTCAGAAAACACAATGGACCAACACCAGCAGATGACATGGCACCCCAAACCATCACTGACTGTGGAAACTTTACACTGGACCTCAAGCAACGTGGATTCTGTGCCTCTCCTCTCTTCCTCCAGACTCTGGGACCTTGATTTCCAAAGGAAATGCAAAATTTACTTTCATCAGAGAACATAACTTTGGACCACTCAGCAACAGTTTTGTCTTTAGCCCAGGCGAGACGCTTCTGACGCTGTCTTTTGTTCAAGAGTGGCTTGACACAAGGAATGCGACAGCTGAAACCCATTTCTTGCATACGTCTGTGCGTGGTGGTTCTTGAAGCACTGACTCCAGCTGCAGTCCACTCTTTGTGAATCTCCCCCACAGTTTTGAATGGGTTTTGTTTCACAATCCTCTCCAGGGTGCGGTTATCACTATTGCTTGTACACTTTTTTCTACCACATCTTGTCCTTCCCTTCACCTCTCTATTAATGTGCTTGGACACAGAGCTCTGTGGACAGCCAGCCTCTTTAGCAATGACCTTTTGTGTCTTGCTTCCTTGTGCAAGGTGTCAATGGTCGTCTTTTGGACAACTGTCAAGTCAGCAGCCTTCCCCATGATTGTGTAGCCTACAGAACTAGACTGAGAGACCATTTAAAGGCTTTTGCAGGTGTTTGAGTTAATTAGCTGATTAGAGTGTGGCACCAGGTGTCTTCAATATTGAACCTTTTCATAATATTCTAATTTTCTGAGATACTGAATTTGGGACTTTCATTAGTTGTCAGTTATAATCATCACAATTAAAAGAAATAAACATTTGAAATATATCAGTCTGTGTGTAATGGATGAATCTAATATACAAGTTTCACTTTTTGAATGGAATTACTGAAATAAATCACTTTGTCATGATATTCTAATTTTATGACCAGCACCTATATATGTACACACAACTCACCTGCTGTGTTTTTGTATGTTTCACAAAACATCTCATAATCTCCCATGTTACAAGTACAGTATACTGTACTTCTTTGCCAACTCTTCTGTATCCAGTAGGGGGCCTTAACTCCCTATGAATTCAAGTGTGTTAAAGTAACTATTTTCAAATTCAGTCCTGCGGCCCCCTACTGCTGCAGGTTTTTGTCACAACCAATTTCTTGTTCATTTCAATTATTAAGCTGGCTATTTCCCAGTTTCTACATTTTCTAATCTTGTTATAGAAATTACGGACTGGTTATGCTGATGATTACTAGATGTAGCAAGCATTTACAGTGTATCCAGAAAGTATTCACAGCACATCACTTTTTCCACATTTTGTTATGTTACAGCCTTATTCCAAAATGGATTCAATTAATTTTTTTCCTCAGAATTCTACACACAACACCCCATAATGACAACGTGAAAAAAGTTTACTTGAGGTTTTTTCAAATTTATTAAAAATAAAAAAACTGAGAACTCACATGTACATAAGTATTCACAGCCTTTGCTCAATACTTTGTCGATGCACCTTTGGCAGCAATTATAGCCTCAAGTCTTTTTGAATATGATGCCACAAGCCTGGCACACCTATCCTTGGCCAGTTTTGCCCATTCCTCTTTGCAGCATCTCTCAAGCTTCATCAGGTTGGATGGGAAGCGTCGGTGCACAGCCATTTGAAGATCTCTCCAGAAACTGGGCCACTCAAGGACATTCACAGAGTTGTCCTGAAGCCACTCCTTTGATATCTTGGCTGTGTGCTTAGGGTCGTTGTTCTGCTGAAAGATGAACCGTCGCCCCAGTCTGAGGTCAAGAGCACTCTGGAGCAAGTTTTCATCCAAGATGTCTCTGTACATTGCTGCAGTCATCTTTCCCTTTATCCTGACTAGTTTCCCAGTTCCTGCCACTGAAAAACATCCCCACAACATGATGCTGCCACCACCATGCTTCACTGTAAGGATGGTATTGGCCTGGTGATGAGCGGTGCCTGATTTCCTCCAAACGTGACACCAGGCATTCACACCAAAGAGTTCAATCTTTGTCTCATCAGACCAGAGAATTTTATTTCTCATGGTCTGAGAGTCCTTCAGGTGCCTTTTGACAAACTCCAGGTGGGCTGCCATCTGCCTTTTGCTACGGAGTGGCTTCCATCTGGCCATTCTACCATACAGGCCTGATTGGTGGATTGCTGCAGAGATGGTTGTCCTTCTGGAAGGTTCTCCTCTCTCCACAGAGGACCTCGGGAGCTCTGACAGAGTGACAATCGGGTTCTTGGTCATCTCCCTGACTAAGGCCCTTCTCCCCCGATCGCTCAGTTTAGATGGCCAACCAGCTCTAGGAAGAGTCCTGGTGGTTTTGAACTTCTTCCACTTACAGATGATGGAGGCCACTGTGCTCATTTGGGACCTTCAAAACAGCAGAAAATTTTCTGTAAACTTCTCCAGATTTGTGCCTCGAGACAATCCTCTCTCGGAGGTCTACAGACAATTCCTTTGACTTCATGCTTGGTTTGTGCTCTGACATGAACTGTCAACTGTGGGACCTTATATAGACAGGTGTGTGCCTTTCCAAATCATGTCCAATCAACTGAATTTACCACAGGTGGACTCCAATTAAGCTGCAGAAACATCTCAAGGATGATCAGGGGAAACAGGATGCACCTGAGCTCAATTTTGAGCTTCATGGCAAAGGCTGTGAATATTTGTGTACATGTGCTTTCTCAATTTTTTTATTTTTAGTAAATTTGCAAAAATCTCAAGTAAACTTTTTTCACATTGTCATTATGGGGTGTTGGGTGTAGAATTCTAAGGAAAAAAATTAATTTAATCCATTTTGGAATGAGGCTGTAACATAACAAAATGTGGAAAAAATGATGCACTGTGAATACTTTCCGGATGCACTGTATGTGTGTTGTGCAGGAATTAGATTTATCATCTATACATATAAAGGAGAGTTGGGATCCGAGAGACTGTGTTTGTGTGTTTGTGGAGGGATGGAGAGTTAAGGCGGGTGGGGGAGTCACGTGATCATCTCCCCTCCCATTCACCTCATTTCATTCACTTCATTTCGCTCCGAGCTGAGCTCCGCAGCTGACGCGGTCTTGCCATTCTTTTTCCTTAGTGTTTAGTCCTCTCTCCTTTACTGATTTACTGTTTACTAGACGCAGTACTTACTGAATAGTATTTTTTCCTTTAGTGTTTCTACTTAGTGTTTCTTAGTGTTTAGTAGACGTGGTGTGCCGGTGTTCCCGGCGGTGTTGCGGTTTACTGTTACTTTCTACTCCGTTTTTGTACTTTAGTGTTTAGTAGACTTTTACTTTATCTCATTTACTGTTGTTTTTTACTGTTGTTCCCGGCGCTGTTGCCCTTTTTTACTAAATCTCATTAAGTGTTTGGTAGACTTTTACTTTATCTCATTTATTGTTGTTCCCGGCGGTGTTGCCGTTTTTCCTGTTTCTATTTTTTATGTAGCATGTTCACGAATTAGTCATAGAAAAAATTTATATATTTTTGCTCCAGGAGGACAAACCAAAAATGTTGTATATAAAGAAGCTCTATAAGTCACATGTAGATACATAATTATTCCAACTACAGCGACTGCAGCGAAGCGCACGTGGTCTGCTAGTGTTTTATATTTTGTTCTTTGTTAATGTTCAGGTTATCTAAGCCTGTATTTGCTATTAAGTGCACAAGAAGATAACGCTGAAGTAGCTTCACTTTAGCATCCATTGTCATTTGTACCTCTGATCACTCAGCTGATTAGTATTAGTCAATATTCAGGTACCATTAAGAGAGCAAACACCACAGAAAATAAGTGAATTAAAAACAAAATGACAAAACAGACTCAAGCATCTAAAGCCTGTGTCAAGAAAAAGAAAATCTTTGTTTTGTTATACATGTAAACTTCACAGGCTGCTCTTTCATGAATACAATACAAGAGAAAAAAAGATCTGCTAATTTAACAGTAAAAGGTGATTGAAGTTAATAATGACTCACTGATTATGAAGTTGGTTGGGACAAAAATCTGCAGTGATGTGTTGAAAATCTGTGTTTTAAAGAATAGCACAGTGGTTCTAATTTTTAGTACTGGGGACCTCAACTGGCTGTATTTGTTTATTAAAAGTGGATTCACAGTGAGTTATCTCTGAAATCATTTAATTAGGTCAGGGTGGGCAATGTTGGTCCTGGAGAGCCGCAGTGGCTTCAGGTTTTCATTCCAACCCAATTGCTTAATTAGAAACCAAACCTTGCCAATCTCAGACCTTATTTAATTTTATGGCTTGTTAGTCTACGCAATGCAAGGCTCTTATATCATTAGATTTTTTTCCTATCCAAGGATATCGTCCAAATGATTTGAAGCCTAAAACAGATAATTTTTAGTCTGTCACATTTTTCTATTAAGTGTTTTATTAAATCAAACAGTGCATGATGAACACACACAGATGTAACTGGAAATAAGCTAGCTGGAGAACTGCTGGCTGCTTTGTCATTTCCTTCTTATTGCTAATAAGGAGCCATTAAAACACTGAATGCAGCAGTTTAAGATTGAAATAAGCAATTAAGAGTGGAGAACTATATCAAGCGAGACCATTAAAATGAAGCATCAAATTGTCACTTAAGCAATATGTGCGTCATCAGCAATAATTGACTTCTCATTAAGAAACTGGGCTGGAAGAAAAACCTGCAGCCTCTGCGGCTCTCTAGGACCACTTTGCCCACCCCTGAATTAGGTGGTCTTTTTTGTCTTATTTAATTCTGCATTCCGAAATGCATAACAGTGTAATTTTTACTTTTATACCAATTTTAGATATAATTATAATTTCGCTATAGCTTTAAATAATTAACATTCTTTTGTTGTTTTCCTATTGTTTTGTTTGTGTAGTTTTATTTCTTAATTGTATCATGATAATAACTTTTAACAAGGAGCAGAGCAGACACCTGGGCAAATGTTTTTCAGTGCTGACAAGCTGCAACTACTTCAGCTAACATACTCATTAGTAAGTAATGGAATAAATAACTAGAGCAAAAGTAAAAGAAGAATGAAAATCACAATGATGACAAAAATCTTATTATGTGACATACTTAATTGGTTGATATATTCTAATAAAAATTTACCAAACATAATTTTGTAATTTTGGCTCTGATTCCAGAACATAGAACATTTTGGTAGGGTAGTAATGGTTCTAATACAAACCTTCAGCCTCATGGAGTCATTAGGACTGAGTTTGAAAATGTGGAATTGTATTCACTTTAGAAGAATTAAAAAGGTCTTTTGTACACCCTTTGGCAAAACATGAACTACAACTAAAACTAAACTGAACCACTGCACTTAGCTTGATTTATTTTAAATGTTGATTGCATACAGTTAGATGAAAAAAGAGAAAAAACTATTTCTTTTGAAAGCCTATTTGCTCATGTAACCTGTATGTGTGTGTGCTAGACCATCAGTTATGTTATCTTAGGCTTTTTTTTTTCTCTAAATTCACTGTCGTAATCTTCTTTATTTATTTATTTTGTTTGTACAATGCTATATACTGTATACCCTG
Source organism: Polypterus bichir lapradei (assembly GCA_026402145.1). NCBI lineage: Eukaryota > Metazoa > Chordata > Cladistia > Polypteriformes > Polypteridae > Polypterus > Polypterus bichir. Next base: position 1,433,604 of record JANRMT010062805.1, read on the forward strand.
CCGTTCTTTCTTATATTCTGTAAGTGCCTTGAGCCTGGGAAAGGCGCTATATAAATAAAATGTATTATTATTATTATTTCTTCTCCATTCTTATGAATTATGCTGGAGTAGATGTCACAGGCAGAGAGCTGAACTGAGTGTAGTAAAGAAAACGCAAAAGAAATAGGCCTGAAATGGTCATCTCCTTTATTTCAAGATGATGCAGTTTTCCTTAAGATTTTGGTGGGCCTGTCTTTCCCGTACAGACTATGTATTTTTATACCTCTTTATCACCCTTCAACACAAACTTAACCAATCAGGTAAAATTTTAATTACACCATAGCCACACATTTTGTAATTTTGACCTCAGCAACTAAAAAGTGCATCAACTGTCCCAAAAATGACCACGCTCTTAGGCCATAGCAACACCCCAAACATTGTACTAACGCTGTACATTCAGAGACAGTAGCATTGCATTAACATTGACTGTCACTCCCGTGCCTGAACTCACTAAGCAAAATGCATCACTAGCCAACTGAAAAACAACTGACAATACTTTTAATTATATGGTGTTGTTTTTAGTCCTACATTGGAATTAATACGTTTCTGTAAAGAAACAATGATATCATTATTTTATAACAAATTGACAAAAGTATACGAATAAGAACAAAATCAGACACCTATTGTTTCTAAAGTAAATTCAAAAGAAGTGATTTTTCTTATCTTAGGTGGCAATAGTGGGTCATAGTTTATAAGGCACTTAGAGAGAAATGAAGTAAATAAGAAAACACACATCACAACCTAAACCAACTGTACTTCATTCTTTTTTTCATCTGTACAAACACTAAGTGGAAAGCCAGGAGGCGATTTGTAAATTGTGTGTGTTTCTTATTTGTACAGTATATTGTATTTTTCCACAATTTTTAAATGCAGATGAATAAATTAATTCCATTATATATTAAACATTTCCACAGCTCTTTACACTGCATTCCACTATGCTGCAATGTAAAATATCCATAAAAGTCCTTGGTAACTTCATATCACCTGTGTGGATGAAGGATGGGGGCGTGAATGGTTATTGGCTACTACCCAATGAATGATTTAACTTAAATGATAAATTTCTGCATTTCAACATAAAAATCGTACCATCTACTAGTGCTGGAAAGTTACTTGTATACCAGTTCATACTGAAAATCGGTTTTTATTTTTGTTATTATATGGATTTTTCTTATACCGCAGAACCGGTTTAAATAGTCTAAACAATGTTCGGAATGTGGTGCAGTGGAAAACTGTTTAAGGGGGAACTTTTTCACTGCTAACCTGCTAAACACACATGCAACGGAGTACATGCGTTAGTGGAGGTACTGAGCGGTGAAAATGGACAGAGAACATTATGAAACTGAAGCTGTAGCAGACGATAAAGTTGAACATGATGACACAGAAGAACTTTTGCCGAAAAAAGGAGCCGTGTCTTTTGTCTGAAAATACTTTGGTTTTAAAAAGTTGAATGTGGACCAAACAACTATTTACTGCAAATGCTGTCGGGCAGAAGTTGTCGCCAAAGGTGGCAGCACGAGCAATTTGCTGCACCACCTCAGCTGCAAAAATGCTTTGGTGTACCATGAATGTATGGAACTAAGATTGGCACCCTCCACATCCTCAGGTAAAACTGAAAAAGCTAGAGAAAAGTCAGACATCACTTGTAGACGCATTTACTAGAGGTACTACCTACAACAAAAAAAAGCAAGAGGTGGATCGAGATAACCAACGCCATTACAATCCATATAGCTAACATCAGTGGACAGAGATTGTTAACATTAACAGAAAGTATAGTTGGTTTACAAAAAAATATTTACTATTTATTCCTTTTCTAAGACATGTTCAGTGCAATACAACTTTTGACAGGCACCTCTGAATATTTTACTAAGTCTAAATGCTTTTTTGGATGGTTGAAAATATGTTGTCAAAATTATAGTTTAAGTTGTTTGCAAAATTTGTTCAATAAAAAAGTTCTATATTTTGACTGCAACTGTCATGCAATTTGATTCCTTCTCTTCATTAGTGCCACCCCCTTGAAAACTATCATTTTATGGGGCCATGCTGTAGCGGTCAGAAGCCGCTAAGATTCACACCGTCGAGGAGTGACGGTGATTTATTTATTTTATACGAGGATTACCAGGGACAACCCCAGCCTTGGCACGACACACACACACACTACAGAGACAAAGAAGAAAACACGCTGGGAACTTAAACGATAAAAAAGTATAATGAAAATTAAATTAACTAATGGAAACAACAATACCACCCCTGATCCCTTCGGCGATATTACATTTAACAAGTAAACACGACAAACACGCAGTAAAGTCCATGTATGAAATAATCAGCGGTGAAGTTATGTCCAGTGATTTGAATGAAGCGAGGAAAATGGAAAAACACAGTCCTACCGGTAGTTGCTGAAGTAGGTTGACAGATGAATGGTTCAGGAGCGCTCCTTCTTCCATGAAAGCCAATGAATCCAGACAACGTCCTCAGTAACAGTACACAGGCAGACAAATGATATCCAGACCCCAACAAACAATACAATCCAGGACACGAAGATGGATAGCAGAAAAACGGCAGGCAGTCCAAAAGATAAATACACGCACCAAACAAACAAAACAAACTTTTTCTCCCTCTTCGACCCCTGCCCTCCTTTTAAACCCCTCTGGCCACCTTTGACCCCAACAGCCCCTGCAAGGACTGCTGGGAGATGCAGTTCTAACTACTGGTAGCACTGCTACAATGCAAACCTGTATAAATACTTGTGTGCACATTAAAATGTTTTTTTGTACAGTGTACAATTCTTATGACAGTGGAATAGGTTATTCTTAGCCATTCTACGCACTAATTGCAGTGGAAAATGTGGCTAACATCCACTCATGCATGGGAAAAAAATACCGTTGAATACCGTAAAACCGGTATAATTTTTATTTTTTTGAAGTTTTATTAATTTTATTGCAATCCATACAAATCAATCAAGTTTTTACAAAAAGAAAAATTGAGTTGAGGACAAATCGATCCCCACCCCGAAACCGGTATAATTTCAAAAAATACCGTGATATAGAATTTTGGACATACCGCCCAGCACTACCATCTACTCAAGTCTGGATCTTACATTTACATGAAACTTTCATGATAGACAGTTATAATATAATGTGTTCTATTTGCCAACCTTGCCTGTTTATAAGCATTTAGCAATCAAGGAATGAGTTGGGGAGCACATAGCATATAATAGATGTAACATACTACTTTAGTAGGCTTTGGAAAGCACTTGTAAATTAACAATTGATATGAATATGGAGTTTATGATGTTTTTAATGCTACAATGCATTAGAGAAATTCACCCTGATTATCTATATTTACACCATGATTTTCAAATATTACAGTAGTCAATTTGAACTTAATAAGCTTTAACAAAACACATCTACTCTTCTGTTACGCAAACTGAGAGACCTTTGCCAAACCTTTGTAACATTCAAACATGGCATCTTTTTGTCTTAAGTAAGTAAGAAACGAACTTTATAGATTAGCCATTTTTCTTTTGTAGCAGTGGTTTTGATGTAAACAGTGTAAGACCTAAACATAAACTGCACAATGTAAGATAAAGATTTAAAAATTCTAGTTAAACAGATCTTAAGATTTTAAGAACAGTAAACTGTAATGCAAATAATAAGGCAAAAGTCTCCAACATTATTTATTACTTTGTATTTACAAATTCAAAATCCATCCATCCATCCATCATCCAGCCTGCTGAATCCGAACACAGGGGTCTGCTAGAGCCAATCCCAGCCAACACAGGAACCAATCCTGGGCAGGGTGCCAACCCACCACAGGACACACACACACACCCCAAGCACACACTAGGGCCAATTTAGAATCACCAATCCACCTAACCTGCATGTCTTTGGACTGTGGGAGGAAACCCACGCAGACACGGGGAGAACATGCAAACTTCACGCAGGGAGGACCCGGGAAGCGAACCCGGGTCTCCTAACTGCGAGGCAGCAGCGCTACCACTGCACCACTGTGCCGCCCTCAAATTCAAAATAACCTCTAAAATGTATACCATCCATGATGGTATAGGTAAATCACATTCCAAAATATATTAAATAAATATATTAAAGTTTAGTTTAAATGGGAATTGAAATCAATATTCATTAGGCACATTTTTGATTAAAGGTCATCTAACTTCAGTGTGTTTTTATGTCTTACATTTTCCATATCATCGTTACCAGTGATTAGTCTTTTTTTCCCCATAGAAAATAAACCAATTCAGTTGAAGACAAACCATACGCAGGTGATACAGAAGCTGAAAAACAGCTCTAAACCAGGTAAGCTGTCAATTTTACAAATGTAAAAATGTTCAAGTCAACAAAAAAACAATATCCATCATTCTAACCAGTTGAACGCACTTGCATTCTTTATGATAAGTATTAGTAATTTATATTTGTAAAATAAGCTTATTTTTCTAAATAATAAGTACTTTTATAATTTGACCAACTGAGCACAACTGTAAGTAGATTAATTCAGAACTAATTTCATGTCAGATTTTTTTGTGTATGTAAACTGTCAATGAAACCTAAATTATAAAAGTAATATTTTTTTATCTAGTCATTTTTTAATTTTATCTTTCGTTACAGCGATAGAATTTTGTATTTAATTTGTTTTTATTTATCTTACTGAAGTTACTCAGATTGGATCTAAGGCCACCCAAGATTTTATTCGCACAAATGTGTCAGGTACAGAAAATTGTATAATTTATCTTAATGTTTGTGAATACAGCATGTTCTGTTTTGTACTATATTTGTATTAAATCAAATTTAGTTTTATCACAAAAATAATCCTTATTCCTAGGTACTGTTGATGGATAACACTTCATATTTCACAAATTTGAATCTTGTGCATATATTCCTAAGCAGTGTATAAGATAAAGTTGAAAGTTTAAATAATTTTATTATTACATGCTTTACAAAATACATTCCAATAGATGATATATCACAAACATTAACACTGGATATGCCCAGCTGAATGAAATTGGGTTATAATATAATGTGCAACTACTAAGGGGCACTTGAGAGCCCCACACCGTAGACACAGCAATATAAACACACGATGTGATAAAATAAAAGATATTTATTCATAAAAAATACCTTTCCAAAATCCTCTATCCATTAATCAGCCACAATAAATCAAAATACTAAACAATTCTTTCTCCTTTCTCCCCCGGTTGAGTGTTGCCTTCCTTTATCCCAGCTTTGACTCAGTTGAAGTAAGGCTTTGGTCAGACCTGGGAATGTTTGGTGCTAAGCCATGTCTTCCAAGAAACATTTTCAGGCCTTAGACAAAGTAGGGAGGTCTTCCCTTGACAGCATCCTCTAATGATAACCAGGGAACCTGACAGGGATGCACTTCTGGACAAATTTTTTTCTATTTAATTTTTCCTTTATTAAGTTGCAGTTATGTTTTGGTTCTTCCTGCAATTATACAGCATTTTCATTAGGATTTTTAGTAGCAAGGATAATATTTCCACCTGCACAAAAAGCTGCCTGAGGCAAGGTGAATTTTTGGCACCTAAAACATATATTTTTCTGAGAGAGTGTGGCATAAAGATTAAGCAGAAATGATTCATTTTTTGGGCAATTCGCAAACATCCTGAACACTATAAAGAATTTGAAGTCATCATGCAGCTGGTAATTATGTTTGTTTATTAGGTCTGATTTATTCATTTTACTCATACTTCAGATTTAAGATAGATATCAGTACATTGTCATACCAGATTTACAAAGTGAATTGAGACACTAGACTCAGTAACAACAACAACAGTGAAGTGGCCCGTCCTGCGAGGGCAGGTCCCCAAATAAGCGGGTTGTACTGCTCGTCTAGGGTCCGGTCCTGTAACCAAAACAGAAAGAGGGGCAGAAACGCTGCCTGGACACCACCACCTAGTGTCCCTCTGTGCCACGCACTGGCAGCATTCCCCCCTCCGACGGGCCCCCCCCTTGACTTGCCTTTTCGGCACCCCCTCCGCGGGTTCCGTGCCTGTCCGCTTGAAACAGACGGGTCCACTCTCATGTCCGTCATCTCCGCCGACTCTGGAGCTTCCCTCTGCCTCCACAGAGGACGGCCATTCTCCAGACGTGAGCATCCTGCCTTATGTCCTCCCTTATCGGAGGAACCGGCATTCTCCCCTCAATTCCTCCCTTTTCTCTTGGACGCCACAACGGTCTGGGTCTGCGCATGGCAAACGCACAGATCCAATCCCGTCTGCATCCCTACAGAGTTACAGGAGACTGTCACGGGCTTGGGGCGTAGGGCGTTAGCACCCAGGGCACTTATCAGCCCCCATCCTGCCAGCACTCTAGGTCTTTCTCCCCTCACCTCGCGCACAGCACTCATCGCCGCATCATTCGAATCACGGGCCTTTTCGGTGGGCTCTCCTTTATGCTTTACGGGGTCAGCTTTACTCACCATCCCCACCGTCCCACTCCGGCTGAAGACTCCAGAGTCGCTCCCTCCTGTCGCAGCTCGCAACAGTTTCAGCGATGCGACCACCTTCCTCTCCAGTTCCAGCAACTCTGCCCGGAGGGCACGTAGCACCTGTGGAAACGGTGCTGTGGACTGAAGGGACTGCTCCAGCTCACGCAGCACTGCTGACAAGCATAGAAAGCCAGCCAGTGATTGACTTACCTGACTGTCAGTCAAAACATCCGACTGCTTCCTGTGGGGCTGTTCCTCCGGCACAATTGGGTTTCTCTCCGGCACGAGATGGACATTCCTTGATCCTGCCTCTATACAGTCATTGGCGGGCACAAAAGACACACTGTCCAATCCCGTGCCTGTCTCGGGGAGGGACTTCCAGTGCGCGGCCATCTTGGCTCTCCTCCTCCTGGTGCGGTGATGAGCCGGCTTTCTGAGTTGCAGCGTCTCCCTCTCTGCAGCCCCTGCCGCGTCTGGAAAGCCCCGCAGAGCAGAACGTGTCTGCCACCGATGCAGACCCAGACAGCCCCTGCCAGCAAAACACAAAACAAGCTCAGCTCCCCAGGGCTGGCTGCCGGCGAGCAGGGAACTTACCAGCTACCTCAGCATGGCATTTTTCGACACTGCGCCATCCCGGGTGCCTTCAGCAGCAGCACGTTCATTGGAGCCCGCTGCATTCCTGGAACACCCGTCACTGTTTTTCCGCAGCAAGTAAGGATCCAACCGTGGTCCGGTGGCGGTCTGTGGGTTCTCTCTTCTTCTTGGGGCCATGAGCACTCCGCACCCTCGGAACGTGTGCGGGGGTGCCTGCTGCTCTGGGCCATCCACAAAATTATTTTGTCGGGGTCCCTGCCTTGCACCAGGCAGAGAGTCCCATCTGGGATGCCATTGTGGTAGCCGGGCCAGCCACCTGCGAGCAAAACTAGGTTTACAGTTGTTTGTATGGAAGAAGACACTCGGGTTATGATTGCAACACTCAAGCACACTTTAATAACAATACTAAGAAGAAAAAGGCAAATAAGATAAATACAAATAAATAATACAATTATTAATAATAAATAAGTAATTCAAGAATTAATTGTGTACTTACAACTGTAAACCTAGTCTGAAGGTTTTTTACAGAGTGGGTCAAAAACAGCAGTTATTTTCATACTGGATTATTTTCATTTCATTCCACTGTATGACGCAGACACTTTAGGAAGAGAGTACAGCAGGAGTAGCGAACTCTAGGCCTAAAGTGCCGCAGTGGCTACAGGTTTTCATTCTTACCCTTTTCCTAATCATTGACCAGTTTTCACTGCTAATTAACTTTTTCCCCATCACTTTAATAGCCCTTTTAAAAGAGTTCAGCCCTCTGAATTGATTTTTTTCTTCATTAAATAACAGACAAGCAAAAATAAGATGTGAAAGGAGCTAACAGATGACCAGCTAAACTGGGGCTTCAAACTCCAACCAATTTCACTCCAATCACTGTCTTAATGAGAAGCCAATTGTTGCTGTTAATTAAACCCATTATATAATTCCATGTCTTGTTGCTGCTCTCATTGTGCCACAGCACACATTTTGAAAACTGTTGTTTTTCTGTTCTTTCTAAGAGCACCATTAAAATATTTTGGTGACCTGAGCGATCAGCCTTACCAAGACCATCACCTCTCTTTAATTTCAGATATTGTATAATGGTCATAGGGGAGCTGGTCATGTGGTGGCTTGTTTTGTGTCTCATTATTGTTTGGCTGCTAATTAAGAATAAAGAAACAACTATGGGGTCTGAGTCAAGTTAATTAAAAGAAGTAATCAGCAGCAAAAACTGGTCACTAATTAAGAAGATGGTAAGAATGAAAACCTGTAGCCACTGCTGCACTCTAGGCCTGGTGTTTGCCACCCCTGGAGTACAGGTATCTGGAAGAGGTTAATGTGTAAGTAAATTGTGAAGAGGCTCAGCAAAATGACACACACCTGTTTGACACTGGTTCAGATAGCAAATGTTTTTATTTTAGTCTCATTGCATAAGACTCTTGTATTCATTTGGTAATGTCGTAGCCTCAGGACAGATATGAATTCAGTAGGATATCCAAGTTGACAAAGGCTTTTTCAGAAGGCTTCCTGACCAGTGGAGCCCAAGAAATTCATCAGGTCAATGAAGGCCATGTGGTGCTTTTGTTTATATTCCCAATATTTTTCTGGATATATGGGGCTACAAATCATGTCCGTGTTACCTTGGGATGGAATGAAGCTACACTGGGTCCTAAGAAGAATTTCTTTTGGAAGTGAAAGTGGAAAATCTAGAAACACGTGATTGAGGACTTTGATAGTGGTACACAGCAAGGTGATATCAGGGTAGTTTCCACAATTTTTCATTCTCTTGAGGACAGTATGAATGCTAATTTTTTGTCTTTAGGTTCCAGGGGCCTCACGTATAACGCTGTGCATAGAATTCGCACTATAACATGACGTTAGCACAAAAGCCAAAATGTGCTTACGCACAGAAAATTCCAGATGCAGGAATCTGTGCGTACTCCAACTTCCGCGTTCTTTCGCTCCATAAATCCCGATCAGCGTGAAAACTAACGCACGTGCACGTGCCTTCTGTCCCGCCCCGTCTCCTTCCAGAATTACGCCTCTTTGAATATGCAAATCAATATAAATAGACCTTAAGCTCAGCGTTCTGTGAAAAGGCAGTGGCAAAAGCAAAAGGGAAAATATAAGAATTTCAGCAAATACCAAGTGGAGGCAAAGAAAAATGTACTATTTGTTGGTTTATACAGTGGTATAATCAACAAAAGGAAGTTGATCGAGTGACATAGCACAGTGCCCGACATAAAAAAGAAGTTGTCACATATCAAAGTTGCCATGAAAAGGCGAGATGTAGCCCACTGTCTGAGTGTCATATGGAAGCTTATTAGGTTACAGTGAGAACAAAAGGCACAGAGTAGGAAAAAAGCACGAAATGTTAACTTCAATCTCGAAATATCCACTTTAATTACGTAGTTTATTTTGTCATTAAAGTAGAACATCAACTTCATCTTAAAATCATATAATTTACTAGTTTCTCAAATCCCATCGTACCTAAAGTAGCATGTTAAATGCTTTGTTTTGTATTTGATCTTCAATGTGCTGTATGTGTGTGAATCACTACGTGCTTCTGTTCTTTCTCTTTCTCCGACAGGACACAGAATCCATTACATTCGTGATATTACAGCTCTCTGAATAATAAAAATACTGAGATGTATACGTGATATCATTTTCATGATGATTGGAATGAAAGCGTGTTATTAAGAACACGATGGTGCAGTGATTGTTCATGTCTCATACAAGATGCTGCTGCGCCATGCGCGACCTTCGATGAAATAATTTATTTTAGCAGTATTGTCTCTTTCAAACGTACTAACCTTCAATTCTTGTCCTTACTTTTCTTTCCTCAAATACGCAATCGCCACACAATCAGCTGTGTAATAGACGTTAAGCCATCTGTAAGCTTAAAACGACGATTCGTCAAAACTTTTAAGGAACATTGAAATATCTTCATAGTACGTGTTTAATTATTCTATCCATCTATCCTTCCAGTGTCGCGCCAGTCTCAGCAAATATACAGCACGAGGCAGGAACAATCGTGAACATGCAAGCTCTGCGGCACCGTGGCCTCACATGTTTAATTATTAACAATACAGATTATTTAAATGAAGTTAAAGTTTTATCTGTATAATATAATCAACATATTTTGCTGCATTTCATCTTACAAATGATACCCTCATCATATGTAAATACACGCTTTATAAAGTGGCGCAGGTTGTGTAATATTATAACTGTAGTGTAAGTTTACAGTGGGGTAATTGTACTTATAAGTACAAACAGTTCTACAAGGAGCAATTGATTGAGTGCGTTTATAGTTCTTGGGATGAAACTTTCTGAACCGCGAGGTCCGAACAGGAAAGGCTTTGAAACGTTTTGCCGTGGCTGAGGCAGCGTGGGCTTGATGCTGTATACCGATAATTCTCTTTCCGATCAGCTGCTGCTGTGATTCCCCACTCAGATACAGTAATATAAATACTCTGAGTGGTGCAGTGAGAGTAATATGGAAAAAGATGATCCGCTGTGGCAACCCTTAAAGGGAGCAGCTGAAAGAAGAAAAAGAAGAAGAAGGTGCAGTGAGAGTAACAGCGCTAAAGCAGTTATGGTATTTGGAATACTATGGCTATTCCCTGGACCATTATATTATTACAAGTTTATTACAATTAGATGCATTACACTAATAAACAATATGCGGTTAGTTTCAGTGTATTTATAAAGCCGTGTCAGGAAAATAAAGAGTAACCACACAGGAACAGTAGCACTGCTTTGACGCTGAGTGCCGTTAGTCTGCAAAACCGAGTGGAGAACTTGCGTACGACAAGGTATGAGGTACCGTGGAAAAATGCGTGGCTTTACGCCAAGTGTAGGTTTTATACATCGGGATTTGAACGTGGAAAAGTTCTTACGCAACATTTCTGTGCGTACGCACCATTCATACATGAGGCCCCAGATCTTGGTGATAACTTGTTTGAAAGTACTTCACCATAAGTTTTGAATATCTCTGCAGGAATGCTATCAGGAGCAACAATCCCTGCTATCCTCATTTATTTAATGGCTTGCAAAAAGTCCCATGGGGATGGTTGATTAACCCATTGATGTGTTTTCTGAATAATGAGGCATGACTAGAATGATATTAGTGTGGCCCAGCATAGTTTCAAGTATTCTTTCCAGCACTGCTAGATGACAGCATTATCTTCCAGGAGTGTTTCTTCTCAGAGACTATCTGAGTTTGACCTTTACAGCATCTTCATCATCTGGAAAAAGACCTCCTCATTTAGTGTTATCCACAAACCTTGCACTTCCTTCTCTTCTCGCCATTTAATGCAGTAGATAATCATTTGCTTCTCAGCTTTGAAGTGCTGGCTACGATGTGATTTTATTTTGTCACCTACATAAAGCTTTTCCCTTTTGGTTTGAGAAGGCCCATGATTTTTGCAGTGTTAACATAAAACTAGTCCTGATGTTGGAATGCAATATATTACATGTGTTTGGTACATATTTAATGCATGAGACCATTCTTCATTATTTCAGGACTTAAAGTGAGTCGTGATCTTAAAAAGATCCTGTATGAGAAATCTGTTATCGAGGGGATTTGGATCCTGAAGAAGGCTGATAACCTTAAGCAGTGCTTCCGTTGCCTGAAAAATTTTATACTTGGTCCTAGAGAGATGGCTGTAGGGTTCATTTGCAACATTTAAATGTTTCATTTTTCTGAGATTTGAATAGAGTTTGTGCACCGTTTGTACTTTCTCCTCATGTCTACGTGGATTTTCTTCAGGTATATCCAACCATAAAAAGCCTTAAAATATACCAAATAATGTTTTTCAGGGCAAAATGCTCCTAATTGATCAGTGTCCTGATAGTGCACAGACACTGTGAATTTGTTTTCAGAAGAAAGTGAGTTCCTGCCATTTTAATAGAGGTCCAGCAGTCCTCATCACATCATTACATGTCTCACTCCATATGAAACTTTTGTCCCTAGGGGTGTGGTTTCCTGCAGCTCACAAATGCTGAAATTAGTATTTTGAGCGTTACCAGTGGTTAGGGCTACAGTTTTCTTCAAGTTCATGTTTATTGTCATTGTACATAATATAATACATTTCTTACTTGCAGGTCTCCTTGGAATAATAATAGCATTGTTATATAAACAAAAGACACAAGATCCGTAAAATGCAACATATATTTACATCCATCCATTTTCTAAAACTGCTCATCCAGGACAGGGATGCTTAAACCTAGTTGGCAAGCATTAGGTGCAAGGCAGAAACAATGCCTGGGCAGAGCACAAGCCCGTAGCAGGGCAAAAACATTAAAGCCAAGTTTATCATTGTCAATCCACATAATCTGCAAGTCTTTAGAATGTGTGAGAAAACTGGAGCACCCAGAATAAACCCAAACGTCTTCAGGGCTTGAACTGCACTACTGCTATACCACCATGCCACCCACATATATATATACGCACAAATAATTAATGTACAATATTAACAAGCTACATTTATTATTATGACTAGCTGTTTAGTAATTTTATAATCTGGGAAAAGAAACTGTCTCTGGAGCTTCTGGTATAAGTTTGAAAGGTCACATACTGTTTGTCAGAAGGGAGAAGTGAGAAGCGCAATTGGAATGTGTCTTTTTGTACAGGTGTTATAGATGTCCTGAATAGAAGGCCACTTGATGTCATTAATGATTTTTGCTGACTGTGATCTTATGATTTTGATCTTAGTAGGCACCATATCCCAGGATGTTGTGGTGCCAGTAACTGCATTACATACTTGTAGACATTAGAACAGACAGGGAAGTCAGAGATTCCTGAAAAATCTGAGGTAGTTCAGGCATTGGTTAACCTTCCTAACAATTGCCAAAATGTGTTGTGCTGTTATTTTGTACTACTGATAAGTCAGATTATGAAGATTAGGATACATTTAACCTCCTCTCACCCATCCATATATTATAACAGAGTTTTGGAATCCTTGTGTACTTTTTTTGCTCTTTTTGTAAATGTATTAAATATTTACGCACCCCTCTTAATGTATCATAATTATGTTCACATCACTATGACACAATCATGTTGTTTGGTTTTCTTGTGGGAACATCTATTTTATTCTAATTTTGCATGGCCATTGCAGTGTTGTTTGTGCCAATGACATTTGTTGTTATTCCCATAGTTGAACAACACTATTGCTTCATCCTACATTGCTAGAAAACAAAATGAATATCTTTTGTAGGTTTGTTAGGGGAAAGCAGATCCAGATAGCAAAATGACCTTTCTTGCTTACTCTCTTCAACTTTTGTATCTTCAGCTTTTGACATTCAGCTAGACTTCTCTCTCTGATATTTTGACTCTTTTTTTTTGCCTATCCCTTACCTTGTTTGCTCTGTTATGCATTTTGGCACCTCCCTTATCTTTTGAAGAAAGTTAGTGTAATGACTGTTCATAAAAGTTTTATTAAAGTATTAAGGAGATGTTGTGATGTGAGATTTTGCATATCTTTATTTGTAACTTAGGCAAAGCAATGTAATATTAGTGTTACATTATTGATAATAACAGTAATGGTTTGATGGTTTAAGAACCCCTTCCCCCTTTTACGACTGAGTCTCTTTGCAATTTTACAATGGGGTTGGGGGGGAAGTGCCTAAAACCAGTTTGGCAAGTTTTTCTCTGCTAAAGTCTTTCAACCCCCATAGGAAAGGCAGGCTGCCTAACTGCCATGCTTTACCTTAACATATGGTTTTGGGGGATGGCAGGTGTTAATTTGTTCTATTCCCCCATTTGTCTGAAGTATGGCCGTTTAGAACTGGCTTGTATCAGAACGACGTCCTATTGGCTCTAGGGGTTGGACAGAACATCTATAAATTTGCTTGCTTTACTCACTCTCTGTCTCACCAAACTGATGCATGAACTGACAAGAACAACACAATGAAGAGCACAGCTCGGCAACAACAACAACAACATTTATTTATATAGCACATTTTCATACAAACAGTAGCTCAAAGTGCTTTACATAATGAAGAATAGAAAAATAAAAGACACAGTAAGAAAATAAAATAAGTCAACATTAATTAACATAGAATAAGAGTAAGGTCCAATGTCCAGGGTGGACAGAAAAAACAAATTAATCTGTAGGGATTCCAGACCATTAGACTGCCCAGTCCCCTCTGGGCATTCTACCTAACATACATGAAACAGTCCTCCTTGAATTTAGGGTTCTCACGGAAGGACTTGATGATGATGGTCACGTAGACTTCTGCCTTTTAATCCATCCATCATTGTTGGAGCATCATGATGCTTGGAGTAGGTGGCGGTGGCGCAGGCCACCACCACAAAGAAACCAGAAAAAGAAACAGAAGAGAGAGTAGGGGTCAGTACGGATTTTAGAGCCACCATGAATAGTTATTATGATGAATTGAACATACATCAGGATTAAGTTAAAGTGAAGTTATGAAAAGGCCATGTTAAAATAATGCGTTTTCAGCAGTGTTTTAAAGTGCTCAACTGTATTAGCCTGGCGAATTCCTATTGGCAGGCTATTCCAGATTTTAGGTGCATAACAGCAGAAGGCCGCCTCACCACTTCTTTTAAGTTTTATTCTTGGAATTCTAAGGAGATATTCATTTGAGGATCTAAGGTTACGATTTGGAATATAAGGTGTCAGACATTCCGATATATAAGATGGGACGAGATTATTTAAGGCTTTATAAAACATAAGCAGAATTTTAAAGTCAATCCTGAATGACACAGGAAACCAGTGTAGTGACATCAAAACTGGAGAGATGTGCTTGGATTTTCTTTTCCTAGTTAGGATTCTAGCAGCTGCATTCTGCACTAGTTGCAAACGATTTATGTCTTTTTTGGGTAGTCCTGAGAGGAGTGCGTTACAGTAATCTAGTCGACTGAAATCAAACGCGTGAACTAATTTCTCCGCATATTTCAGTGATATAAGAGGTCTAACTTTAGCTATGTTTCTTAAGTGAAAAAATGCTGTCCTAGTGATCTGATTAATATGCGATTTAAAATTCAGATTACAGTCAATTACCCCTAAGCTTTTTACCTCCGTTTTGACTTTTAATCCTAATGTATCCAGTTTATTTCTAATAGCCTCATTGTATCCATTATTGCCAATCACTAAGATTTCAGTTTTCTCTTTATTTAACTTGAGAAAGTTACTATTCATCCATTCTGAGATACAAGTCAGACATTGTGTTAGTGAATCAAGAGAATCGGGGTCATCAGGTGCTATTGATAAGTACAGCTGTGTGTCATCAGCATAGCTGTGGTAGCTCACGTTGTGCCCTGAGATAATCTGACCTAATGGAAGCATGTAGATTGAGAAGAGCAGCGGACCCAGGATAGAGCCTTCTGGAACACCATATAGAATATCATGTGTCTTTGAGTTGTGATTACCACAACTAACAAAGAATTTTCTCCGTGTCACGTAGGATTCAAACCAATTTAAGACACTGCCAGAGAGGCCCACCCATTGACTAAGGCGATTTCTAAGTATATTATGATCAATGGTGTCAAATGAAGCACTCAGATGTAAGAGGAAAGAGAACAGATAAATGGCCTCTGTCTGCATTCACTCGCAGATCATTTACTACTTTAACGAGTGCAGTTTCTGTGCTGTGATTTGTTCTAAAACCTGACTGAAATTTATCAAGAATAGCATGTTTATTTAGGTGGTCATTTAACTGCATAATGACTGCCTCCTCCAGAACTTTACTTAAGAAAAGCAGGTTAGAGATGGGTCTAAAATTTTCAAGAGCCGAGGGGTCAAGATTATGTTTCTTAAGTAGGGGTTTAACTACAGCAGTCTTAAGACAGTCTGGGAAGACACCCGTATCTAATGACGAATTTACTATGTCAAGAACATTATCAATTAACACGCCCGATACTTCTTTGAAATAATTTGTTGGTATTGGATCAAGGACGCAGGCGGAGGGATTTAATTGAGATATTATTTTTTGTAAATCAGGTAAATCTATCCCAGTGAAAGAGTTTAATTTGTTTATAACAGAATGCTGAGGTTTAGGAGGATCCTTAGTGTTGGAGGGATATACTATGTTATTTCTAATATCATTAATTTTTTGATTGAAAAATTCAGTGATAGCCTCACAGGTTTTACTGGAAGTACTTAGGAGGCATTCCTTTGAGTTACCTGGGTTTAGCAGACGATCTATCATAGAGAATAAGACTCTGGGATTACTAGCATTGTTATTTATAATCTTAGAGAAATAGCAGCGCCTCTCAAGACGGACAGTGTTATTGTATACTGTTATTTTAACTTTTAATATTTCATAGTGGATAGTTAGTTTAGTCTTAAGTCAGAGAATTCTTCAAAAAAAGAAGCGTTGAATTTTGGAGGTCTGTACACGGATAATACTAGAACGTGAGAATCTCCATGGATAACAACAGCGAGATACTCAAAGGACTTGAACTTACCAAAACTGACATCTTTACATTTTAACCAGCTCGAGCAAATGTTTGCCAAGCCGCCCCCCCCCTTTTTCCCTGGCGGTCTGCATGAGTAAAACTGTAATCCGGAGGCGCAGATTCAATTAAAACAGCCGCACCGTCTGAGTTAAGCCATGTTTCACTTAGTGCAATAAAATCTATTTTTTTATCACTAATAAGATCTTTGATAAAAACGTTTTGTTAGTTAAAGCTCTAACATTTAATAGTGCCATATTTAATGTTTCGGATGGGCAGAGATGAGTATTATATGCGTTATTGATATTTGGAATAGGAACTAAATTATTTTTATTAGCGCCGCTCTGTGTGTATTTTTTGTTTAATCTGTGATCTGTTTTTATAGTTTTAATACATTGTTCCTCTAAAATAGTAATTTTAATTAGATTATTGGAGTTTATGCCGTATTGCCTAGATTTTCTATGTGCATTGAGATTGCTTATTACAGTATTAATGTTGTGCACTTTAACGGAAGATTCTATTAGACACTTATCATGTCCTAGCACAACAGTATCATTTCGGAAGGGGTTAAGAGCAGAGATAGATAGTCAAGATAAACGAATTACCTTAGATATGTTTTCGCTGAGGACCCGGGCACCGAAACTGTTTGGATGCAGGCCATCTTGCTTGAAGAAACGCGGCCTTTCCAAAAAGAGATTCCAATTGTTGACGAAACCAATGTCTTGCTTCTTGCAGAAATCCTGTAGCCAGTTGTTCAATCCTAACAGACAACTGTAGTACTCGTTGGATCGTCTGACGAGAGGTAGTGGACCCGAAATGAAGATCTTTGCCGATGGGGTCCTCTCCTTCGTGTCTTTAATCAAAGCTGTGAAGTCAGCCTTGAGGATTTCTGATTGTCGGTGCCTTATATCGTTTACGCCGGCATGCAAAACGATTGCTCCAACTGCCCTCTCCTTGTGCTTCTCGTAGATTGCCGGCACACGTCTCATCACATCTCGGACACGAGCACCGGGAAAACAAGAAACAAACGATTTTCCATTAGGGCATGCGATATTAAGGTTTCTAACAATAGAATCACCTACCACTATTACATCACCAGGGGCTGAAGGTGAACTGGGGACGCGGAGAGGGTCGAACCGGTTCTCGCCTGTGCCGATGGAGGTGCTCTGGCCTTGAACCCCCGCCTGCATAGCTGAAATCCACTGAGGTCATCAGCGGTGTCGCTCCTATGAGACGCGGGGGTGAGGTTGGCACAACGCGGGGTTGATGTTTTGTCGATTACAGATGGCGAGGACAGTTTATCCAGTAGCCGGGCCTTCAGATCTCTAAGGTATCTCTGTCGGGACAGGAGTTTTTGAATCTGTTCGTCGAGTGCCTGGAGTTCTTCAACTACGATTGCAACGCGATTTACCCCACTGTCGGCCATTGTCTGCTTCTGCTTCGTGTCCTAGGAGGAATGAGAGAGAGAGAGAGAGGTTAGTCTGATGAAAACAGTCGCACGTTTCTCCATATTGAGACAGGCAGGCAGCCTGTTCTGAAGAAAGATGAGCACAAATTATGCCTTAACTGGAGACATTTTGTCTGTGAGATTTGAGGCATTCTGAGAAAGGCTACATATTAATAATACAAAATGGGAAAGTAGAGCAGTATTATAATCTACCAAGACAAAACAGGAGACAAGAAGAGAAATCAAACAAGCTAAGATCATTACCAAAAAGTCTAGAATCAGTTTTGACAAAACCTAAAACATGAGGAAAAAAAATCAGAGTAAAAAGTAAATAATGAGCGAGTCAAAAAAACAGAAGAATTAACCAAGCCAAACTGAATGACAAAAATGTTAAAGACAAAGTCAATCAATCAATCAATCAATCAACATTTATTTATATAGCACATTTTCATGCAAAAAAATGTAGCTCAAAGTGCTTTACAAAATGAAGAATAGAAAAATAGAAGACACAATAAAAAATAAACATAAGTCAACATTAATTAACATAGAATAAGTAAGGTCCGATGGCCAGGGTGGACAGAAAAAACAAAAAAAAAAAACTCCAAGAGCTGGAGAAAAAAAAAATAAAATCTGCAGGGATTCCAGAGCAAGAGACCGCCCAGTCCCCTCTGGGCAATCTACCTAAAGTCCAAACCAGGAAATCGAAAATAATTATAAGTCACTCTCTTTTGAATAAGCACCCATAAAGTCAGACACCAAAGTAGTATGCAATGTTGAACTTTATACTATTATAACAATAATGTTACATGTTTCATCAAATATAGCAAAAAAATACACCAAAAGAGCAAATACATGTAACCATTGAATTCCTTGACTTCAAACACCACCACCAAACCCAAACAATTACTTAAGGATTTCTGAGGTTAATAAATGGCTGTAAAATTTAAAACAAAAATCAAACCATGACTAAACAAACTAGTTTCCAATGTCTATATAGTTCAATTCTTTTTTTTTTTTACCATAAACATAATTAATGACTATTTATTTTTCTGACTAAAGCTGCATCATCTGGATATAAGAAAGGCCCAATCTGGAATGTACACATCCCTGCTGCCTCAGGTACAGTAAATGTATATTTTAACTTTGGTAGGACTTAGAGAGAGTGTGATGATGCTGTAGGACTAAAGAGTGTGATTTTTAAATATAGTCTAGCAACTTATTTTTGATTTTTGTTTACGTATTGGTTTAGGTGCATGATCCTTTTAATGTCTCTAAACATGAATCTAGTGTTTTCCTCCTTGGCTGTCTGCCTTGCCTGTCAGGGCACAAAGAGAAGAAAATGTTCTGCAAGAATCAAATAAAGAGGTCAGACTAGGTTAGAGAACTTCATACAATATTTATTTAAAATAAATATTTGCTTACACCACATACCATCCAACCAGGTTTTACAACACAAATAATATTACAGTAAATGACAATAAAATGAAAAAAGTAAATTGCAGTAGTGGAGGTATATAGACATCCAATACAGGACATATTTTTCCAATATTTACAATTAAAAAGTATAAACTGACTGACCTTAAATTGAACAATAGTCAAGAGTAAGACAGTGTGAGAGCTAGAACAACAAAACTGACCAAACATTGTATTGCAGGACGTTGTAAGCATGAAACGGTGTGAAAACATAAATCAGTGGACCTTAATATTCATTTGGGGTTTTGCAGAAGAAAGTGGTTCTGACAATTCTATCAGAATAATTAAAGTTTGTATCTTTGTAAAGTTAGCATCAGTGATTTACAGATTGTTTAATAACAAACCAGAAACTAAAGTTGATGACCTGGTTAAGGATGTGTTTACTGTGTTTGGTTTGTGTCATGCCCTTAAAAACACCATTTTGAACATTTTATTACCTGGTGATGCTTGGTGCAGATGCAGCATTGAAAACAATGGGTGCTGAGAACTTGATAAATATAAAATTTTTAAAACAAGTTTTGATTATAGCTTGTAAATTGCAGTCATGCCCCCATTGGCAAGCTGCATCTTTGATGCATGGTGACTATGAAAGGCGTAATATTCATTTTTTTACACCTCACATAATAAATATTGCCAGCAATATTGGTCTTTACCATGCATTACATGAAAAATGGTCCCAAGTCCAGGACAATATCTATTGAATCCAAGTTCAGGTTGGTGTGAAGTTCCAGCAGTAGGCTGATCATGGAAGACATGCAATCTTTCTGACATTGGCTGGAACACTAACAACAAGATGTTATAATAAGATGGAGCAAATACTACAGAAGCTTATTCCTTCAACTCAAAAATGTTATTGCGTTATTTCACAAAGATATTTTTGTTGTTATGCATTAATTGTGTTATTTCACTAAAGTACTGTATTGCATTATTTTGCAATAATTTTTGAGCTGTTTCACAAAGATCTTGCCTACTGCTGCCGTTACCATTGTGACAGCTATTGATGGTAAAATTAAGCATCTGTGTAGCTTGCAATCAAGTGGCAAGAACAAAATAAAAGTTGAAGTTGTACATTTAATTTTAATCATTCTAAAGTTTAATAAGTTTAGTGCACATGTTTTCAAATAGGAATAGTGAAATTGCAGAACTATTATTATTGTTTCACAGCACCAGGGTCTGCATGGAGTTTCCATGTTGTTCCGTGTATTTCGAGATTGATTAGTGAGTTTGCTTAACTGCATGATTGTATGTTTTAACATGAAATACAGAAAATGTGTCAGTAATCCTTCTCAATTAAGAAAATGTGTTTAATCCTTCATGTGCCTTCATTTTTATCCCCAACTCTCTGAAGAATCAAGGCCTGAGTACTAGCTGCTGTGCCATAAGGTCACACTATATCAAATATCTACCAAATAACTGGATTAAAACTAAATAGATACTTTATTTTTAGGTTTCTGTTATGGAATTTTACATTGGCGCTGGTAGCCAAACACATTGATTAGTGCAGTTTCTTTCCTTTGCGCCTGCATGCAATATTTACTGAAGACCATCTCCTTCTTCAGCGGCTTTTGAATGCAGATCCCCTTCTGCTATCTTCCACAACACTTTCCATGATATTCCAGTGATCCAGTGTCTGCACAGTCACTTTCTGTACCTCCATGAACTTATTCAAGCCAGGATCCTTCCTGAAACTCCCCGGCAGCAACATATCCAGGCCATTGGATTTAAGTAGAAGAGCAACTTTTGTGCAGCTCTTCAAGTAATTGATCATATCGCTCTCACACATACCTTTTATAGCTGCCATAAGCAGGCTTAGAATTCATAAATTTTACCTGTTTTATGTTTATTTAGAGATTGGAAACTGTGTTTCTTATATTTTTAAAGGGGAATGTCAAAAATACGTGCGTTATTCAGAGATACTACAAAATAGTTTTGTAGAATCTACTGTTGAAATTCTTGCTTTTATTATCTTTTAATGTTTTTTAAGCCATTGCTTAATAATAACCACTAACTGAATGTATATCGCTCTGTCCTAACTTCTGTTCTTATTTATGTCATGTAGTTTATAGTTATGACTGTTCCTATCTTTGTAACTGGTAATATCTACAAACAGTTAATGGAGCGGGTATTAGAATTGTTAAAAGGAGTTGTAATATGCAAATCCGGATGCTGCTTATCCATAGAGTTTTACAAATGAACAGCTGCTGACAAGACATGCATTTTCTCTCAACACAAACAGGAAACACAGTATGTTTTTTAAATTTGAACCCAAGTTATGTAAGAACAATAAAAGACAAAGATTACAAAATCTAGCTACCTTATAAAAGTACATAAACACTTCCATTTTAAATACTGTTTTAAATACCATTTTTGTCCCTTATATAAATAGAAACTTGCAAATGAGTGTTATTTCTGACTTTATAATTTGGATCGATAGAAGTTCAGGTCATGTTGATTATATTAAAAAGCCTTTAAAGATACAGCATGTACTGTCATTACTCTTGGAAGTCAACTTGTCAGGTGTTTTATATTGTCTGTTTCTAAATGTTTCTTCACATTGTTTTTATTATTGCCAGTTTTCTAAATGTTTTGCGCCCTATGATATTTAAAGCCCTTTGAGGGTGAAATAAAAATCATTATTTAATCAAAGCTTTATTTCATTATACTGCAAAGATCTCTATGTAATCTTGATGTTCTCTTGTAGAAGAGAAAGAAAATGGAATTAACACTAACTCTGACAAAATAATTACAGATTCTCTAAAGCCTACTGCTCCAGGTAAGTGCACAAAGTTCAAGAGAAAGATTCTTCCAGGTTAAAAAAAAAAAAAACCTGGAAATTTGTAAATTATGATCAGTATGTATTACACAGAGTTGAAAATAATCATGTACTTATTTTGCATCTTATAAAGGTTTTGTTTTTGTAGTTGTGCTTTTGTTCTTTGTGCCATTTATAATGATGCAGTTTTAATTTAAACTCCACAATTCAAATTTATTTGCATAGGTTGGGCTCGAATTGCATTTAAAAATGACGCTGATCAGGTATTTCAGTATTTTCTGAGCACTCCTTCTGCAGGTAAGACATATTATTATTATCCAAATGGATTTGTCATCTGTAACTTTTTCGTAAGCTTTTTCTAAAGACTATATATTCAGACTTTCCTATCAGTACCTATTTTCTAGTATTCTTTGTTCTTGTGGTATTATTATTATTCTTGTAATAAATACCATGCTGCTTTTAACTTTCAATGCTTTGTCTTAATGTCTAGAGTGATTGAAGTAATAAGTTTTCTTTGAGCACCTGGTGACAGCTGGATTTTTGCCATTATTTCTGTGCTGCGAGATTTATAAGGCTGAGAGTGAGCGCGCTACTCAATAGAAGGGACAAATACGAAAAAGAAGGTTTTCTTGGCTGATAAATGGCCTATAGTCAAGAGTGCTGAGTCTTTGTATGTTTAAATGTATTCTTGTAGACCAAAAGTAACATTTAGATCTGAGATATCACTAAAACATCGTATGTTGTTCGTGCCGAAAATAAGTAAGTCTCTTGAAGTTCTGAATGACAGGCTGTTATTCCTATAGCACTTGTGTGGTTTAAAGTGCTAAGGGTTAATCAGCGTGTGTGTGTGTGTCATTCATGGGGCACTGTTGTGGTTAGGGTCTGTGTGTGTGTTTATCTATGTGTGTGTGTGTTCATCTTAAAGTACAACAGTAGACCAACCCGATAACGAACTTGACGAGAACACTTACCCTTGAGGAAACAGGTAAAGGGCAAGTAGAGGGAAATACCATGATAATACAGCCAGTTTTTCACATTTGATTTAATTTCATACAACTAAATACTGCTTCACTAAAAATCTTTGTTCAGAAAACACTCCAGTACTCAGATGTTACTAGGAAATGAAAGACATACCACTGTTATCTTTTTTTGTTGAAAGTACAGTAAATTATTATGCAGGTTGAGAGGGGTTCCCAAACTTTTTCATATGACTGTATTTGACTTATTATAGATAGTTAGGCAATACTATTTGTGTTGTAGAGCCTAGAAATAGCAGGCCCTGTCAGGGTGTCTTTAACCATTAATTTTGTGATTTTGACATAAAGTAGGTTTTTGTGTTCTTCACTTTTCTTTTTTTTTTTTTTTTGCTTTACCTATTACAATAACTTATCTCTTCTTACCTAACACTGTTATGAATTTATGCTGGTATGTAATTTTTCTACCTTCAGTAAGTCTTTCTCATTGATTTCTTTAACACTTTTCCACATTTCTAAATATAAATATTTCAGTTACTTTTGTTTTGGATGTGCATTATGACATGATATATATTAATTATTATTTGCCTTCATTTTACCGTGGGTTGTTAGGTAATAGGAACCAGACATCATATTGAGCAATGTCATACATAGGAGCAATGATGTTTAAGCTGGCTACTCAGTACATTCACTGCTCAACTTTGACCTATTTTTGTGGTATTTAAAGTGTGTTAGGTTTCAAATTAATTGGCTACAAACTTATGACTGTTTCTTGACTTTGATGTCTGTCCACGTTTTGGGATTAGATGTTTATTAGGCTTTTTTTCCTGGCTTTTGGCAACACTTGTTTATTGACCTGTAATTGATCTTCTGAAACATTTTCAGAATTATCCTCTTGGTTTGCCTTTTTTCAACTCTTGGCAGGACAGAAAGCACTTCCCAACTGTTAAAGGTTGGCTTTCCAGATCATCTATCTCCATTTATTCCTGGTTATGCCATCCTTTGCTACCAGACCCAGCACCTTTAACTATCTTTCCACCAGTGTCATCACTCAAGAATTTGCCTTCCCCTTTATTTGTCTTCCTGTAATCAACAAACACCATAATTTTCCAATTGAGTCATCCTCTCTTGCCACAGTACATCTTCTCATTTCCTTCAGTTACTTCTTTAAAGGTAGAATCAAGATTGAAGCCATAGTTCGTTTTCCTTTTCTGAATCTAGTTTGGAGTTTGTCAATCTGTGAAATGTCTTTCAGGCATTAATTGACTATTCTTTCCAATAATTTGTTTCACTCCCTTTATAATTCCCATATTCTGGTTGAGAATAAGTAGTATGAATCTTTATGGCCATTCTTCTGGTATCTTTTGTTATGTTCATATTCACTTTACTGCTAATCAAGAATTTTGGTAATTTTTAACTGAGACTTCTAAAGATCTGCTGGCCTTCTGTTTTTCATTCTTATTAACACTAGCCCGACTTTCTCTGCTGTCACCTGTGTTACTATTCAATTCCATGATTTCTCCTCTTTCATATCTCACATTAAGGAACTTATTAAAACAGTCTTTACACTTTTGGTTTATTTCTTTCACTTTGTAAAATACACATCTCATCTCATTTTTGATATCTTTTGTGCTTCCTAGGTCTCACTTCTGTCTTTATTTCACTGTTTATAACTGAAGCATAGTGTCCACAGTTTCTTTGTTACTCTTTTTTAATAGAAGGGGAGGAAGAAAATAAAATATCAGATTTACTCAGGACTGAAAACTTCAACAATCGAGTTGCACTTCCTGTTTCACATACTTCATCTGTGGTGAGCCAGGTGGTTTATGGCAGAGAAAATGGGTCAGGTAATGTCTTCATTATGTACCTTGCTTTTAAGGGCAGATATCCAGGTTTTATCATCAGTAGTGAATGCAAATTTTGATTAATGGGAAAAAAGTAATGTAATTCTATTATGTTATCACGATCATCACAATACTAAGGTATTACTGTTACACCATTACGTTGTGCTTGAAAGTTTGAGAACCCTTTAGAATTTTCTATATTTCTGCATAAATATGACCTAAAAACATCATCAGATTTTCACTCAAGTCCTAAAAGTAGATAAAGAGAAACCAGTTAAACAAATGAGACAAAAATGTTATACTTGGTCATTTATTTATTGAGGAAAATTATCAAATATTACATATTTATGAGTGGCAAAAGTATGTGAACCTCTAGGATTAGCAGTTAGTTTGAAGGTGAAATTAGAGTCAGGTGTTTTCAATCAATGGGATGACAATCAGGTGTGAGTGGGCACCCTGTGTTATTTAAAGAACAGGGATCTATCAAAGTCTGCTTTTAGCAACACATGTTTGTGGAAGTGTATCATGGTACGAACAAAGGAGATTTCTGAGGACCTCAGAAAAAGAGTTGTTAATGCTCATCAGGCTGGAAAAGGTTACAAAACCATCTCTAAAGTATTTGGACTCCACCAATCCACAGTCAGGCAGATTGTGTACAAATGGAGGAAATTCAAGACCATTGTTACCCTCCCCAGGAGTGGTCGACCAACAAAGATCACTCCAAGAGCAAGGTGTGTAATAGTCGGCGAGGTCACAAATGACCTCAGGGTAACTTCTAAGCAACTGAAGGCCTCTCTCATATTGGCTAATGTTCATGTTAATGAGTCCACCATCAGGAGAACACTGAACAACAATGGTGTGCATGGCAGGGTTGCAAGGAGAAAGCCACTGCTCTCCAAAAAAAAAACTTTGCTGCTCATCTACAGTTTGCTAAAGATCACATGGACAAACCAGAAGGCTATTGGAAGAATGTTTTGTGGATGGATGAGACCAAAATAGAACTTTTTGGTATAAATGAAAAAAGTTATGTTTGGAGAAAGGAAAACACTTCATTCCAGCATAAGAACCTTATCCCATCTGTGAAACATGGTGGTGGTAGTATCATGGTTTGGGCCTGTTTTGCTGCATCTGGGCCAGGACGGCTTGCCTTCATTGATGGAACAATGAATTCTGAATTATATCAGAGAATTGTAAAGGAAAATGTCAGGACATCTGTCCATGAACTGAATTTCAAGAGAAGGTGGGTCATGCAGCAAGACAACAACCCTAAGTACGCAAGTCGTTCTACCAAAGAATGGTTAAAAAAGAATAAAGTTAATGTTTTGGAATGGCCAAATCAAAGTCCTGACCTTAATCCAAACGAAATGTTGTGGAAGGACCTGAAGCGAGCAGTTAAAGTGCGGAAACCCACCAACATCCCAGAGTTGAAGCTGTTCTGTACGGAGGAATGGGCTAAAATTCCTCCAAGCTGGTGTTCAGGAATGATCAAAACTTACTGGAAATGTTTAGTTGCAGTTATTACTACAAAGGGTGGTCACACCAGATACTGAAAGCAAAGGTTCACATACTTTTGCCACTCAAAAATATGTAATATTCGATAATTTTCCTTAATAAATGACCAAGTATAATATTTTTGTCTCATTTGTTTAACTGGTTTCTCTTTATCTACTCTTAGGACATGAGTGAAAATCTGATGATGTTTTAGGTCATATTTATGCAGAAATATACAAAATTCTAATACACACACACACACACACACAAGCTAATACCCAGGCTTCTCTTTTACTATAATGGCTGATATAAAAATATGGACACAGTTTTATTTAAGTTTTTGATTATGTACCAAGTCTGCTCTGTATACGAAAAATCACACAAAAGGATTGAATATATTGAGCAAGGAACTACAATACTTCTCTGTATACAATGTTAGTTGTAGCACCCCCAGGTTTCAGAATCAATAGGGAGTGAGGTGAGCTCACTGTGGAGCATGACACATAAAGCTGACAATGAGAAAAACAATCATCTCTCAAATCCACTCCCACCTTTTTTAGAGAATGAACTTCTGCTTTATTAATAGTCATCAAAATCTATTTGAATAATAGATCTGAAAACTCTTGTGCTTTCAAGTTCCCTATCAAATCCACTCTTTTTTTTTAAGTCTTAGTATTTTTATTTTCGGCCACGTATAGGACGCGTTGTTTCAACCCCTTAGGATAGGAGTTTTGTAAAATCTGTGCTTATTTCTCACCTAGACACAAAAACAAACCTCCACATCAAATTTCAAAATTATAGGACTTGGGGTTTAAAACATTAGAACTAGAACATCTAGACGAGAACAGTTCTTTCAGGCCAGCAAAGCTTACCAGTCCTATCCATTTAGTTCTTCTAAAAAACATCTCTAGTTTTGAAAGTCTCCAAAGTCTTACTGTCTGTCACACTACCTGGTAGCTTATTCCAGGTGTCTATGGTTCCCAATATTTGAGTGAAATTTACCTTTAACAAGTTTCCAACTGCGTCCCTCTGTTCTTTATGAACTCATTTTAAAATGACAGTCTTAATCCACTGTACTAATTCCCTTCATAAGTTTATCCTCTTCCTGACTTATGAATACTGTACCTCAGAAAAATGCAAGTTTAGAGCATCTGCTATTTCACTGTCTGTATCTTTTAATTCCCCTTTACTATTTCTGATGCACCTCACCAACTCCTTGACTGTTCTTTTAGTACTAAAATAGTGAAAGAATCTCTTAGGGTTGTCTTTTGATTTATCTGCTATATTCCTCTCCCACTGTCTTAGCCTCCTTAATATCCTTCTTTATGATTGCCCTCATGTTCTCATACGCCCTACAATTCACTTTGGAGTTATTAGTCTTATATGCCTTATAAAGCTGTTTTTTCCTTTGCAGCCTCGTTTTTAACTCTTTATTAACCCACTGTGGAGGTTTTTTTTTTAATAACCTATCAATTCATATAT
>JANRMT010062805.1:1461979-1523041 GCA_026402145.1 Polypterus bichir lapradei
TGTTCCAGTTACTGTATATGTTAATATTCACAGCAAGGGGCGCACTCTTGTTTGTGGCACTGAACAGACAAAGGATGCCCCACTTGAACGTAGTTTGTTCCAGTGGACTAAAGCTAATGGAAAAGATGTACAAGGTGGGTCCTTTTGTTTAACTGTTTTAGTCCATTTCAGTCAAGAGTATTATAGAAAAGTTTTTTTTTTTGTTTTCATAGTTTCAGACTTGGTAAGCATTCTACCTTCCGGAAAGCTTGTTTTTAACCAGTTTCTTGCTGACAAAAGTGGTGTATACAAATGCAGTGCCTCGTACAAGTTAGGAGGCTTCAACTATAAGAAGAAATACAGCTTTCTGGTTTATGGTAAGCATTATGTTAAATGAGGCATTTGGCTTGGAACTAAAATAATATTCTTATTTTTTTAAACTGAACTGTTGGTTTAATACAATGATACTGTTTGCATGTGAGTTACAATGGTGTGATTGATCTCTTTTAAATTAATATTCCAGAGTCACTCTGCAAAAGATTCCGTATGTATGTATGTATATATAATATAAATTTTAATTCAGCAGATCTATTGTAGAGTAGCAAATTAATTCCCTGTTCTATTTTAGACGCTCTGATTAGACAAAGTGTTTCCTAAGCTTATACAGACATTGATAAAAAAGACAGCTAACGTGTAGTAAATCATCCAATAGAATGTGGAAATCTTAAAAGTAGATAACTT
The DNA here is from genome assembly GCA_026402145.1 of Polypterus bichir lapradei. Classification (NCBI taxonomy): domain Eukaryota; kingdom Metazoa; phylum Chordata; class Cladistia; order Polypteriformes; family Polypteridae; genus Polypterus; species Polypterus bichir. The sequence continues at coordinate 1,462,700 of JANRMT010062805.1, forward strand.
TTTATACGATGTAAGCTATGTCATATTTTAAGTGTGGCTAAAGAAAATTATTTTTTCTGTAACAATATTTACATATTTTAATATGTGTAAAACTGGTTGTATATTAATGTAAACATACTGTATAAATTTAGTTGTAAATAGACAATGGCTATGAGCTATTAAATGGTTTCTTTATCAGAATAGTAACATATATGGTATTATAGATCTATAGATCACTGTCACAGGGAATACATAGTTTCTGGCGGTGTGGATGGTATGGGCCATTTTGTGTCATTTTAGCACACATAGCCTATGTATGGTAACAAACTCCTGGCCAAAACAGTGATATTTGAAAGAGATACATATTTACTTTTTTCAGGTTGTCAGGTTTGAACTTCTGGGCTTATAGAAAGAAAGAGAGGTAGAGAGAGAGAGAGAGTTTAAAGGCAGAGCACAGCTGGGACAGAGCTCCCATTAGTAGCTGTCTAACATTTTAATAAAGCAAGGTAAAAAGTAGTTTTGAGTTTATAAATGTATTTTGTGTATTAAGTAGAGCTGTAATAAATAAATAAATATATTGGAAGTATAATATGGTAATCTTTGTAGGATATCTAATCACCTAACACAAGAGTAAAACCGAGTTTATACTTCATGTGACGCGACACATGCTCCTGTGGATGCTACTGCTATGCAAGCGGTGTACTGTTTTTTACTTGCGCGCATACTTTACGTAAATCTGAAGGATTCCACCAGGTAGCAGTGCAAAATATCATCATAGTGGGAAAACGTTTGGCTTCGATGTGTTGTGTGTTGTCTGAAACATCCATTAAGTTCCCAGGATACCTTACCACAATATTTCTGAAAAGGGTGGGTGTTTAATGATTACATCCATTAATCCAGCGATGCGTCCATTCCAGGAAGCATCGGACGCAAGGCAGAAACGATTCTTGGAAACCTGCATGTCCTTGGAAGGAAACTGGAGCACAATGTGAAAACCCAGCAGGAAGCCATTCAAACTCCAGTCAGTGAACACAAGGGACGTGACTCCCTACTGCAAGGAAGCAGCACTACCGCTCCGCCACTGTGCCACCCTGACATGTGTAATTATTAACAGCATTAATTATTTAAATGAAATTAACAGTTTATCTGTAAAATGTAATATTACATACTTTAATGCATTTCATCATGAAAGTGATATCAAGTATAAATCTAAGGATTCTAATTGTGCAGAGAGCTGGTATATGATGAATGTAATATGTTCTGTGTGGCAATTGCTGTCTGTCACTGCTGTCCACACAGGAGGAAACCCCAGAAGCATGTAGCAATTAACAGGTGGGTCAGTTTTAAGATGACATTTACGATGGTCTACTTTAATGACAAAATAAACTATGAGATTAAAGTGGAAATTTCAAGAATAAAACTGAAATTTCCACTTAACCACAAAGCAGACCTTTTCACTTTGTCCCTAATTCTTCTTTTCTCTATGGCTCAAATACGCTTCTGTACATCCTGATGCTATTATGAAGGTGCAAAAAAAAAAAAAAAAAATTGCATGAGATCTTCATTACAATGGGGAATATGTGGCGCTTGAAAAGAACAGCACCACAAATACATTTGAATGTCAGCATTTTGCTTCACCACATTGAACCATTCATCAAATAACAAAGCAAACAAATTCATCCTGTAAGATCTGCAAAGCGGCTTGATGTCACATGCTGTTAGTAAATAGAGACTCTGACTCTCCAGCTTGAACACACTGCGCCTCTCAATTTTTTGCTGGTACTGTAACTCGTGCATGTGTAGCTTTAATTTCTGAGGATGTTCTCAGAGGATGCATCAAATGAACACTGAGAACACATGGTAGCCATGATGCATGAGTTTACGCATTCTGAGCATGAATTATAAACTGGCCTTTACGGTTCTAATTGTTCTCCAACCTAATTAAATGATCTAAGATCTGACTGTGAGTCATCAACACATGATTTTTGAACTTTAGGAAGCATTCTTCAGCAGTCCCACTCCATAAGGGAGCAAAGTACTGTTGGCCACAGATGTGCAATAAAATAAGATTTTTTTTCTAACAAAAGTGTGAAGGCTGAATGAAGCAAGTAAAAAGAATGTATCAAAGAAAAATAAGCTAAACAATAATCCTGGTGCCTTTTGGGGCTTAATTATAAGGGTCTTGTGTTCCTACCTGACTGTTTGAGTGTCAACCCAAATTACTCAACCAGGTTCGTTAAGCACTATTAGTATCCTGTACAGACATAAGGGTAGTCTGTCAGTTCTGCGATCCAAATTCAAAGAGTTAGGTGCCAAGCTGAGGAGCAGAACTGACAAGGTAGTCTTCTCCGAAGTTCTGCCTGTGCCACGCACCAGTCCAGGTAAGATTGAAGAGATTAGAAGGCTTAACGCGTGGCTCAAATCTTGGTGCAGGGTAGAAGGGTATATGTTTATGGGGCATTGGGACTCCTTTTGGAACAGATGGGACCTGTTCTGCCGTGACGGGTTACATCTGAACCGGAGGGGCACCAATGTATTGGGGAGGCGTATGTGTAGGCTAGTCGAGGATTGTTTAAACTAGGGAATGGGGGGGAAGGGAGTTTAGGACAGGCCAGATTTAGATCTATACATGGAAGAACAAACAATGGTGTAGAAATAAAAATGCATAGTAATGTAAATTCTAAGCAAACACGTAAATGTAGAAGGATTAACACATTAAAAATAGCTTGCCTTAATGCTAGAAGTATCAAAAATAAGGTAAGTGAGTTATAGTTGTATGTAGCAGAGCATAATTATGATATTATAGCAATAACGGAAACCTGGCTAAATAACAAAGATGGGGATGAGTGTAACATAGAGGATTACACATTTTTTAGGAAGGATAGACAGAACAGAAAAGGAGGTGGGGTTGCGGTTTATGCCAAACAGGGTTTAAATGTAAGTCATCTTCAGTTGGATGATGAGCCCCATCTTAGTGAGGACATGTGGCTTCGCCTGGAAAATATTAGGGAAAGAGGTCTTATTTTAGAGTGTGTTATAGACCACCCAATTCAGACAGTAATTTCAACACACATCTTTTTAGTAATATCAAAAAGGCAAGTTTACAGGGGGATATTATAGTCATGGGGGACTTTAATTATCCAAATATTAACTAGGATAACCTTGCAGATGGAGGAGCACAAGAGCAGGAGTTTTTAGAAGTAATCAGCGACTGCTTTTTAACACAGCATGTTAGAGCACCAACACGGGGTGAAGCCTGTCTGGATTTAGTATTCTGTAATAATCAGGATAGAATTGAGGGTGTAGAGGTGATTGAATCACTAGGGTCAAGTGACCATAATGTAATACAATTCTCAGTATTTTGTAAGAGTACAGATGCAAAGACTAAAATTGTTAAGTTGAACTTTGGTAGGGCTAATTTTGAGCAGATGCGACAAAGTCTAAGTAGGATAGACTGGGATAAGCTTTTAAATGTGGAGACAGTCGAGGAGCAGTGGTACAGGTTTAAAAATGTTTTACATGTAATGCAGGACAGATACATACCTAAATTTGGAATTAATAGGAAACTAAAAAAACTCCATGGTGGATTAATAAAGATTTAAAAAAGAAGTTGCAAAGGAAAAAACTGCTGTATAAGGCATATAAGACTAATGACTGCAAAGTGAATCGTAGCGCGTATGAGAACATGAGGGCAACCATTAAGAAGGATATCAGGGAGGCTAAAAGACAGTTGGAGAGGAATATAGCAGATAAGGCGAAAGAAGACCCCAAAGAGATTCTTTCAGTATTTTATTAGTAAAAGAACAGTTAAGGAGGAAGTCAAGTTCATCAGGAATAGTAAAGGGGAATTAAAAGATACAGACAGTGAAATAGCAGATGCCCTAAACTTACATTTTTCTGAGGTGTTTACAAGTGAGCAAGTGGATAACCTCCCAGAGGTAAACACAACTACTAAGGAGGTACTGAGGGATTTGGAAATTGTAGAGGGAGAAGTGCTGCTCAGATTAAATAAGATGAAATCAAACAAATCACCAGGCCCAGATAATATTTATCCTCGTGTTCTTAAGGAGGCTAGTGAGTACATATATAAACCCTTGACACATATTTTTAGGAAGTCACTGAGCACTGGAGAGATTCCAAAGGACTGGAAAATGGCAAATATCATCCCATTATATAAAAAGGGTGACAGGGCAGATCCAAGCAACTATAGGCCAGTAAGCTTAACATGCATCACAGGAAAATTAATGGAAGGAATTATTAAGGATAAGATTGAGCAACACATGGCAAGGACAGGAGTTATACTGAACAGTCAGCATGGGTTCAGAAAAGGGAGGTTGTGTTTTACTAACATGTTGCAATTCTATAAGGTTGCAACAAAAGCATACGATCAAAGTGGAGCTTATGACATTATCTATCTGGACTTTCAGAAAGCATTTGATAAGGTGCCACATGAGAGGTTGGGCATCAAGTTAAAAGAAGTGGGAGTTCAGGGTGATGTTTTTAGATAGGTGCAGAATTGGTTCAGACACAGGAAGCAGAGGGCGATAGTGCGAGGAACCTCATCAGAACTGGCCGCTGTTAAGAGTGGTGTTCCACTGGGGCAGTGCTAGGGCCGCTGCTATTTTTAATATATATAAATGACTAGCAGAATACCCGCGCTTCGCAGCGGAGAAGTAGTGTGTTAAAGAAGGTATGAAAAAGAAAAGGAAAAATTTAAAAAATAACGTAACATGATTGTTAATGTAATTGTTTTGTCATTGATATGAGTGTTGTTCCCATATCTATATCTATATATATATCTATATATATCTATATATATATATATATATATATATATATATATATATATATATAGCAAAATAACCGCGGAGAAGTAGTGTGTTAAAGAAGGAAAGAGAAACAAAAGGAAACATTTTGAAAATAACGTAACATGATTGTCAATGTAATTGTTTTGTCACTGTTATGAGTGTCGCTGTGATATATATATATATACAGCAAAATAACTGCACTTCGCAGCGATGTCGTGTGTTAAAGAAGTTATGAAAAAGAAAAGGAAACATTTGAAAAATAATGTAACATGATTGTGAAAGTAATTGTTTTGTGTATTTGGCGGCAGCGTCACAAAGTTGTTTTCGTCTAGCTGCATTAGAAAATGTACCACGACATCTGATACGCCTCCTTTTTTACTGTTTTCTCACAGCTTGGATTGCTGCTGTCATAATGGGTTTGAGTCTACATATATATACACATACATATCTTCATATCTATATAAATATATACATATGTATATACATTAGATATCTACATATACACATATATATATACATATCTATCTACATCATATATACACACACATACATACATACACACACACACACAAATTATATATATGTGTGTGTGTGTGTGTGTGTGTATATATATATATATATATATATATATATATATATATATATATATATATATATATAAAATGTAGATAGGTGTGTGTGTATATATATATATATACACATACATACAAACATACACACAGGTATATATATGTGTATATATATGTATGTGTCTATATGTGTGTGTATAGCTTTGGTCACTGAGTGCAAGGGAAAAATAATAAAATATTGTCTATTAGTTATTAAACAGTAAAACATTAACGTTTTAAGAAGTACAGGTACATTGAGCACTACTCGAGTGGTTGCGGGTAAACTACATTTTAAAAGACGGGATAACAGAACAGGTAAGTAGTACTAACAGCAGCTAAAATGTATATGGATCATCTCTCGGTAGTTGATCCCTTTTGAAAGGCGCTACACGACGGCTGTGGTATAGAAATTACATTTTCTATGTGAACGTTCAAATTTCTGCCTCTGGTAATGTGCCTTACCGGTATTACCAGTAATTAAAGAAAAATTGTTTTGTGTCCTCTGCAGTGTTAAGAGAGAAAGGCTTTGGTTTGGGATAAAATGAAAAAAGGTGTAAAGAAAGGAAAGTTGCATTTTTCTTTTATATAGTATAGAGAGATGTGTTCGGTGAAGTTATGATCGCCTTTTGGGGACAGTCGCGGTGGGTCTTGTGTAGACTGGTGAGACGTCTCTGCCATTAATCGGCTGTGATGGCACTGTCAGTCCTTCACTCGTGTGTGTGTCTTCATAATCCGAGCTGAGGACCTCATAATCGTATACGTGCAAAAGAAAGTGTGAATCGCCTTAATATTATTTTGCCGTGGTGTAGAAAAGGGGTCCGGTGTTTGCACTTGTCTGGGCTATAGCTCAGGGGGAGGATGAAAAAAATTAAAAGTGCTCACTTTGACTTAAAGCAGAAGCGCAGTCAGCGTCTCAAATCCCGGCACAGCTATGCGCGCGCGCCGGCTGCTCGACTTTTGCTGGGAAGGAGACCCCAGTTTTTGTACACACGTTCCACAAATGAGACACACGGGTTTACCGGCAATGTCAGTAAACATATACTCAGCCTCCCATCGGTTTTTAAAGGCTCTATGTTCAGAATTACCTTTTCTCTTTGGCATCGTGTGGGCTAGCTTGGCAATAACTTGTAGCATCATAAGCTAGACTTGATTAACGTGGTAAGTGTTCGGCAAGGCAGCTTAAGCGCTGGATTATGGGATCTGTAGTTTATTGTGTTACCAGTGCTTCATATCCCTGGGCCATTAATAACAATAATACAGTATATAAAATGATCTCGCGGGCCAGATATAATTACACGCCGAGTCGGATGTGGCCCATGGGCCTTGAATTTGACTCATATGGACTAAATAGAACTTGAAAAGAAATATTTTTTGGAATGTGATCGCGCAAGTCAGATCTAGTTGACGCGCACTACAGTACATCGAGCCCGCGTGCTATTGTGGTTTTGCTTGTGTGCTTCAGTAAGTTACCGTCCCCTCGCTCTTACTTTTTTACCGTTCATCTAATGAATACACTGAGTATGGCTTTACCAAAACAATCATTGATCGCGATTAAAGTATCCATTATTCATGAAGCTTCAATAGGTGATCTGTCTTTCTGTGTTAACCGCATGCGTTTTCATACGTCTCAAACTAAGGGGATGGGAGGTTAAAATAAATCGAGAAGCACGCGTACATACTTAGTGCATCCCCTCTCGGGAATCGAACCTCGGACGTGGGCGCTACAGGCGAATGCTCTACTTTTGCGCCACGGCGTGTGGTTTATCTATTTGAGCGTAGCAGTGTAATTCGGTTTTTGTTCAGCACTCTTTGGAACTGTTGCTTTTTGTCTGCGCACTGCGTCAGTTCACGTGAGCCGCTGAATATGGTTTTATATGTCACTCGCTCGCTTCTAATTGTTTCGCTGCCTTCTTAATTATATAATGCATGTTTTCTAAAGCGTGTTTTGTAGCTCTTCCTGGCTTTCTACGTAATGCGTGATTACGTGAGAGGCGTGATGATGTCATACGAAACTCCGCCCCTCGAGCTGAACTCCATTACAGTAAATGGAGAAAAATAGCTTCTAGTTATGACCATTATGCGTAGAATTTCGAAATGAAACCTGCCCAACTTTTGTAAGTAAGCTGTAAGGAATGAGCCTGCCAAATTTCAGCCTTCTACCCACACGGGAAGTTGGAGAATTAGTGATGAGTCAGTGAGTGAGTGAGTGAGTGAGTGAGTGAGTGAGTGAGTGAGGGCTTTGCCTTTTATTAGTATAGATTTAGATAGGAATATAAGTAACAAGCTGGTTAAGTTTGCAGATGATACCAAGATAGGTGGATTAGTAGATAATTTGGAATCCGTTATATCATTACAGAAGGACTTCGATAGCATACAGGCTTGGGCAGATTTGTGGAAGATGAAATTTAATGTCAATAAATATAAAGTATTACACATAGGAAGTAAAAATATTAGGTTTGAATACACAATGGGCGGTCGGAAAATTCGAAAGTACACCTTATAAGAAGGATTTAGGAGTCATAGTGTACTCTAAGCTATCAACTTCCCAACAGTGTTCGGAAGCCATTAAGAAGGCTAACAGAATGTTAGGTTATATAGCACGATCTGTGGAGTACAAGTCCAAGGAGGTTATGCTCAACCTTTATAATGCACTGGTGAGGCCTCATCTTGAGTACTGTGTACAGTTTTAGTCTCCAGGCTACAAAAAGGACATAGCAGCATTAGAAAAGGTCCAGAGAAGAGTGACTAGGCTTATTCCAGGGCTACAGGGGTTGAATTATGAGGAAGGATTAAAAGAGCTGAGCCTTTACAGTTTAAGCAAAAGAAGATTAAGAGGTGACATGATTGAAGTGTTTAAAATTATGAAGGGAATTAGTACAGTGGATCGAGACTTGTATTTTAAAATGAGTTCATCAAGAACACGGGGACACAGTTGGAAAATTGTTAAGGGTAAATTTTGCACAAACATCAGGAAGTTTTTCATTATACAAAGAACGATAGACACTTGGAATAAGCTACCAAGTAGTGTGGTAGACAGTAAGACGTTAGGGACTTTCAAAACTCGACTTGATGTTTTCTTGGAGAAAATAAGTGGATAGGACTGGCGAGCTTTGTTGGGCTGAATGGCCTGTTCTCGTCTAGAGTGTTCTAAGGAACACAATAACCAAATCTATAATACAGCAGTCTCTAATCCCTCCAGTTCTCTCATTCTGTCTCTGCGTCTCTTGCCACCCAACTCTTCATTCTCTCTCTCTCTACCTCACAACTCCAACCCCTTAGCCTTATGATCAAAAAGGGGCTTCTCCTAGTGGCCCAGGTGTCTCTGAATTTTCCCAATACTATAGAAATATGGTGGTTAAGGCCAGACAGGCTGTCTTCACCAGTATTTTTGAGGATCCAGATATAGAACTTTGCAGAGAGGTTAAATTTTGTTTATTTACTGAAGCTCAATAAATAAGTTAATAAATAAATATTTTAACAAACAAAGACACAACAAGAATTACTAAATAAAGAAGGACATCATCTACATATAAAAATATAAGACTGGAACTTAAAAAATGCAGTGGGATCAGAAGCTGGAATTTACATGTAACAATTGCAAATGGTTCAAGAGATGCGTTTAAGAGTAGAGGAGAAACAGGACAGTAATGCCTGTTTCCTCCATTAATGAAAAAGGAGTGTGAGATATTAGAATATGATAGAAAGTCTGCAGAAGAGGAAGTGTATAGCATCTTAATTAAATTTTCAAAATCCAGACCAAAGCCCATTGTAGCCATGATCTGACATAAGAAAGCCCAGTTTTTGCAATCAAAAACCTCCTCATTATCAAAGGAAAGAGGAGCAGTGGTACTTGAAAGGGGAGAAATTGAATTAGTGGTATGCAGAAGTCCATGTATGTTATTAGTTATTAGTTATTAGAAGCTAACCCTGAATGTAAGAAGTCAGACTGATCAGGATGGATTAATATACTGTTGGACTTCTTTAAGTCGTGGGTGAGAATTTTACCAAATAGATTTCTAGAGAAGAAGTTTGCTTTAAAAGTAAAGTAATACTTTCATTGTTCATTCTAGGTTTTAAATAGCCAGAAGGGGTGTGTTCAATGGTGATATTAAAGAGTGGGGATGAAGAATTGTTTCAAAAATTAGTGTGTAAACTTGGCCAGAAACCCTTCCATTCCTAGGGTCTTTTCAGCAATCATGGAGTCCATTTGTTGTTTACATTCATCCAGAAAAACAGTAGCGGTACTCTTAATCAGTGAGACAAGGAAGTGGATGGTTATTGAGGAGCAATTGATATTGAATGGAGGGATGTCTAGAGGTGTCAGTAAAATATCTAAAAATCTATTATTGATTATCTAGGGGCCTCATGTATAAATGGTGTGTACGCACAAAAATGTTGCACACGCCCGTTTCCACGCTCACATCGTGGTGTATAAAACCTAAACTTGGTGTAAAGCCACGCACATTCTCACTCCAGGTCAAACTACTGTGTACGCATGTTTTAGGCTCAGTTTTGCAAACTGGCGGAACCCAGCGTCAAAGCAGTGCCACTGTTCATGTGTGGTTTCCCTTTGTTTTTTAGATTCACATCCCTGATGTGGCTTTATCAAATACACTGAAATTAACCACATATTGTTTTTTAGTTTAAGGCATCTGGTTGTAAAAAACCTGTAACAATATAATGATGCACGGAATGGCCAAACTATTCCAATAACCATAGCTGCTTTAGCGTTGTTACTCTCAGTGCACCACCAGAGTATTTAAACCCACTGTATCTGAGTGGCTGTACAGCAGCTGATCGGAAAGCTCTACGGCAGATTGTTTCAAGAGCGGAGAGAATTATCGGGATACAGCTTCTAGCACACATGGCCTTAGCCATGTGCACTGTCTATTTCAACTTATCCCATACGGCAAACGCTTCAGAGCCTTTCCTGAAGGGACCTCGTGGTTCAGAAACAGTTTCATCCCAAGAGTTCTAAACGCACTCAATCAATTTATTAAGCACCCCTGGTAGAACTGTTTGAACTTATAAGTAAGATAATAAGTAGCTCACTGTAAACTTGCACTACAGTTTTAATATTGCACAACCTGAGTCACATATGCTTTCATATTGTATATTTTCATTGTTTTTATTGCATTATTATTATTATTTTTATTATTATTTTATCATTTTATAGGAAAATAAATTTATGGAGGATTTCCATGTTGAATCTCATTGTACCATCCAATAACAATAAAGGAATTCAATTCAGTTCAATAGAAGAAATCGCGTATTTGCCTTATGATGTCAATTTAGATTTCCAAGCACTATCTTCTTGGAGTTCTTGATAATTATTTTTAAGATGAAATGCAGTAAAGTATTTATACAGATATATTTTTAACTTCATTTAAATAATGTATACTGTTAATAATTAACATGTGGATACGATGGGTGGTGCCCCGTTCAGGGATTGTTCCTGCTTCGCGCTGTATGCTTGCTCAAACTGGTGCAACCCTAGATGGATAGATGGATGGAATAATTAAACATGTACTATGAAGATATTTCTTGCTGCATAAAAGTTTTGAAGAATCAGCGTTTTAAGCTTAGAGATGGATTGACATTTATTAAAGAACGTATTGTGTGATGATTCGTTACTTGGAGAAAGAAAAGGAAGGACAGGAATTGGAGGTTAGTATGTTTGAACGAGACAGAACTGCTGCAATAAATTATTTCATGCTTTAAATCCTATCATCTTGAAAATGATATCAAATATACATCTAAGTATTTAATTTGTTCTGAGAAATGTAATGTCATGAATTAGAGCTGTGCGGTATGACCAAAAATTCTACATCACTGTATTTTTCAAAATTATACCAGTTTTGCAGTATTCAACGGTATGTTTTTCCCCATGCATGAGTGAATCTTAACTACATTTCCACTGCAATTACTGCAGTAGACTGGCTAAGAATAACCTTTTTCACTGTCATGAGAATTGTACATTGTACAAAAAAAATTTTAATGTGCACACAAGTATTAATACAGGTTTGCATGGCCCCATAAAGTGAGTTTTCAAGGGGATGGCACTAATGAAGAGAAGGAATCACATTGCATTACAGTTGCAGTCAAAATATAGAACCATTTTATTGAACAAATTTTGCAAACAACTTAAACTATAATTTTGACAACATATTTTCAACCATCCAAAGAGGCATTTAGACTTAGTAAAATATTCAGAGGTGCTTGTCAAAAGTTGTATTGCACTGAACATGTCTTAGAAAAGGAATAAATAGTCAATGTTTTTTTGTAAACCAACTACACTCTCTGTTAATGTTAACAATCTCTGGCCACTGACACGTTAACTATATGGATTGTAATGGCGTTGATTATCTCACAAAATTTCTTTTGTGTCATCATATGCAACTTTATCGTCTGCTACAGCTTCAGTTTCAGAATGCTCTCTGTCCATTTTCACCACTCAATACCTCCACTAACGCATGTACTCCATTGCATACGTGTTTAGCAGTGCTAGCAGTGAAAAAAGTCCCCCCTTAAACAGTTTCCCGCTGAGCCACGTTCTGAACGTTGTTTAGGCAATTTAAACCGATTGTGTGGTATAAGAAAAATCCATATTATAACAAAAATAAAAAATGGTTTTCGGTATGAACCGGTATACCTCCTAGCACTATCATGAATGTAATGTATTCTGTGTCCATATAAGAAGCATGTAGTGATTCACACACATAGAGTACATGGAAGAACACATAGACTACGAATCATTTAATGTGCTACTTTAGTTATGATGGGATTTGAGAAACTAGTAAATTAAATGATTTTAAGATGAAGTTTATGACATTCTACTTTAATGACAAATGACAAAATAAACAATGTGATTAAAGTGAAAATTTCAAGATTAAAGTTGACATTTTGAGCTTTTTTCCCGCTGTGTCCCTATTTTTTTTTCTTTTCTCTGTAACCTAATAAGCTCCCATATGACACTCACACAGTGGGCTACACTTGCCTTTTCATGGCGACTTTGATATCTGACCACTTCTTTTTTTATTTCGGGCACTGTGTGATGTATTGAACTTGAACCTTCAATCAACTTTGTTTTATTGTTTATACAACTGCTTAAACCATCAAATAGTACGTTTTTCATTGCCTCCACTTGGCATTCGGTGAAATTCTTCTTTTTTCCCCATCCTTTTGCCATTGTCTTTTCACAGAATGCTTCAAAGAGGTGTAATTCTGGGGGGAGCCGGGGTGGGGCAGCAGGTGCATGCACGAGCATTACATTTCACGGTGACCAGGATTTATGTAACAGAAGTGCTTGGAAGTTGGCTGGCGCACGGTTTTCTGCATCTGAATTTTTTTTGTGCGTACACATATTTCGACCTTTGCCGTACCCCATGTTTTAGTGTGAGTTCTACACATGGAGTTATTCATGAGGCCCCTGGTGATCATTTGAAATAGTGCCTGATTTAGTATGGATAGTTTATATGTAGGTTAAAGAGGTGTTCTACTTAATTGTGAAAGCATGCAGCCTGCTAAGCTTGGCCCAAACATAATAACGAGTCTAAGTAAATCAAAGCACCAACAAGCATGCAAAACCATTTCTTCGGTGATCAAAAAGGCTTGACAAATTGGTCTCACCACTTCCCTTACTTACCTTGCCAAGCTTCAACAGCTGTTCACCGACCCTGAACAAGAGCTTTAAGCCCTTGACTCAATCGTGTCTACTGGTGCTTGGTTGCTTTGATTGTTTTATGTAGGGTTTTCCTGAACATTGATCCAAAATGGCTACTTGTAATGGCTATTTTTTTTTTTTGTTCTTTCATGTACTGTATATATTTTTATGTGTGAATGCACACAGGTTGTCTGCATTCATAACTGTGGATGTACAGGTATATTTTCATTGGCTTTATTGAGCGTTTAGAATTCATTTGTTATAGAGAGTTGCTGGTTTTAGAAGGGATCAGGACACGATCCTTACATGCTCTGGAGACAGTGCACTAACATGTTGTGTGTTTCTTTCCCCCCCACAATTGTTTAATATCTGATTGTATGTCATTTTTTCAGCAAATATATATATATTTTTTAAATTTTTGTGATATTGACCCTTGTGTTATAGATGATGGGGGTTAGGGTAGGATTGTTTGCTGAGCTCTCTTCGTGTATGCCCACTTCTGGGCATAAACTGTTGGGTTTCTTTTCGTTTTCTGTTTAAGAGACCCCGGTTTATTTTTTTGCGTATTTAGTGTTAGGTTTATGCTAGAGGTTGTGGGGATGGAATTCCAGAGCTACTGTCTATATTATACGTGGTTGCTGGTGGGGCCACGGGATAAACACATTCAGTCCTATTCAAAATGTTTCTTTTACAGTTCTGTTTTGCTGATCTCTTTTCCATTTCCTCTCTAATGGTTAATCTTAATGTCTTTTCCTGGAATGTGAGGTCGCTCTCTTCCACTTGCAAGTGTTTGAGTGTTGATGATTTCTTATCTCACAACAAGATTGATATATCTATATAATATATAGAATCTCATCTTTTGGATAAAGATGTTCATTGGGCTGCCTTCAAGTACTGCTGTACAGCGGCATCCTCCCCTGCCATAAGGAAAAAATGCAGAGTTTTGGTTCTAGTTCACCGTGCTTTGAATCCAAAGCTTCTTGTTTCTGGAGGTGATCTGGAAGGCAGGTTTTGTTATCTTTTGGAGATTGATGGAAGGAAACTCACCTGTGTTTCAATCTATGCCCCAACTCCATATAATACATTTTTCGCTGGCATTATTAAAGACATCCTTTCTCATTCTAAATTCCAACTAATCATTGGTATGGATGTGAATACTCTAAGCCCCTGCAGTGCTCATCTCACTTGATGCAGAAAAGGCTTTCAATAGGATGGATTGGACACTTTTCTGGAGAGTTATGAGTGAAATGTGGTATAATACTGTATTTATTAAAATAATCAAATCATTGTACGCTTGTACCTCTTCAGTTTTAACAAACTCTAATTTGTCATATCCCTTTTGTGTGTTCAGTGGCACTACGCAGGGATATCCATTATCTTCGATGCTTTTTATTATGTTTCTCAATCCTCTAGCAGTTGCTCTACATGCATTAGATAGCTTTACTCCTATTTTGGCTCATAATACAACCCATAAGGTATCCTTATATACTGATGTCATTCTTCTATGTTTAGGAAACTCACCTTCTGACATATTCTACATATTAACATTATTTCACACATATGAATCCTTATCAGGCTATAAAATTATTTTGAACAAATCTGTCCTGCTACCTATAAACTGGGCTTGTCAGTCCCTTCTTTTCCTTCCTTTATTCCTGTTAACTCTTTTAAATATTTAGGAAATCCATTACACCCTCCAATACTGATATTTTACTATCAAATTTCCACATCTTGATTAATGACATAAAACAGTCAATGTTGTCTCAGGATAACTTCACTCTCTCCTTACTGTCTTGTTAGGTAAATTAATGTTTTCCCTCATTTAAGTTTTGTTAGTTTAATGCTCTCTCTACTCCCACCTTCCAGGTCAGATCAGACATTAGCTCTTTTTTATGGAGTGGTTGAGGACCTGCCATCTAACACTCCATTCTGATTCGAGCCAGGTTAGGCAGAGGCATTTCTCTTCCCTATTTTGAGTGCAGAATTTGACACCATAGACCACAGTATTCTTATAAATCGCCTTAGATAATGGGTGGGCCTCTCCGGCAGTGTTTTAAATTGGTTTCATTCTTACTTAACTGGTAGAAAATTCTTTATTTATTGTAATTGTACTTCAGAGATTCATGATATTGTATTTGGTGTACCACAAGGATCTATTCAGGATCCGCTGCTTTTTTCAATCTACATGGTTCCATTAGGTCAGACTATCTCAAAGCACAAGGTGAGCTACTACAGCTATGCAGATGACATAACAACTGTATGTACCAACAATGACAATACAATACAATTTATTTTTAGTATAGCCCAAAATAACAAGAGTAGTGCTGCAATATGCTTTAACAGGTCATGCCTTTTGACAGTCCCCCAGCCTTGACTGTCTAAAAAGACAAGGAAAAGCTCCCTTTCCAGGTATTTTGGGCATGCAGTGGGTGTCAAGAAAAATGGGGTAAATACAATACAAAAAACAGAACAGAACACAAGTAATCCTCAATACAGTATAATAGGTCAATAGAAAAATACAAGTACAGAGCAGAATTCAACAGTAGATGATATTACATAATGCGATTTGGATTTGTTCAGAGTCCTGGAGACCTCAGCCTTTAAGCTGACTCCCCCTATTGGCCATTCCACAGCTGAGTCAGCACTAGGTCAGCCAATATGATGAAAGGACATTTTTACCCTACGATTCCTGTGGTCCTCCATCAGAGATGACTTTGCCTTAGGCAGGCAAAATAGCTTGGCAGTAGGGCAGTAGCACCCATTGCCACATTTGAATACAGATAAAAGAAATGGAACAGGTGAGGGTTAGTAACAAATTATAACTATCATATTACTTATGTTTTAGTGCTAATGACTAACAACAGAGATGGCGTATGTTCAGTTAACCAGCAGCTTTAGTTAGGACATGCTAAACTGAAGTGTGAGTCTGCAACTGGGATTTGAAAGCCAAGACTGAAGAGGCATCACTTATTACTATAGGCAGGCGGACCATTCCACAGTTTAGGGGCCCTGTAACTAAAAGCACAACCTTCCACTGTTATTTTATTAATCCTTGGATTCATAAGCAGACCAGCATCTTGAGATCTTAATGTATGTTCTGGTTTGTAAGTCATGATAAGTTCAGATAAGTAAGCCGGACCTTGGCCATTTAAGGTATTATATGTTTAAAGTAGTATTTTGAAATTCGCCCTAAACTTAACTGGAGCCAGTGTAAGGATTTAAGAACTGGAGTTATATGTTTATATTTTCTTGCTCTTATAATAATTCCTACAGTAGAATTTTGGACTAACTGGAAGCTGTATAAAGAACAGTTTGAGCATCCAGTGAACACTAAATTGCAGTAGTCAATCATATTAAAAATAAATGCATGAATAAATTTTTTTAGAGTCCCGCTTATTTAGAAGACACTTTAATTTCCTAACATGTTTAAGATGGAACATGATTTGGACAACTTTGTAATGTGTGCTTTAAATGACATGCTAGAGTCAAAGGTAACTCCTAGATTGTAGGCTGATTCAGTAAAATTAATGGTGATTCCAACTGAGTTAAATGATGACAAAATATTGTTACAATCAGATCATTCCCTCCGGTAATTAACATCTCTGTTTTATCTGTGTTTAAAGACAAGTAGTTCTCATCCATCCACTCCTATAATTCACTAAATCAACTAATTGAAGACAACATTGGAGAAACTTCATTTGGTCTAAAAGAAAGGTATAACTGGGTGTCAACTGCGTATGAGTGAAAATTAACATTATATGTTTTCTTATGATAGATCCAAGTGGAAGCATGTAAAGTGAAAACAGTACAGTACCATATCTTTCTGTACATACTGGAATCGATTTATTAAATAAGAACTAAACCAGGCAAGAACAGTGCCTGTAAGCTCAACATCATTTTCTAGCCTGTTCAGCAAAATAGAATAGTCAATGGTGTCAAACGCTGCGCTTAACTCTTAACAACATAATTACAGTGGAGTTTCCTTCACCAGATGATGTCAGAATGTCATTTACAACACATGTTAGTGCCGTTTCTGTACTATGACCAGTGCAGAAGCCAGACTGGAATTTCTCAAATAAATTGTGATGAGTAAGGTGTGACTGAAGCTGATTGGCGACTACTGTTTCAAGTATTTTAGAGAGAAAGGGTTACTTTGAAATGGGTCTATAGTTTAAGTATGTTTGGGTCTTGGTCTGACTTTTTAAGTAATGGTTTGATGACTGACACTTTTAGTGCATCAGGTACTGTGCCATGTAATAATGAACTATTATTAAAGTTAAGAATTGGTGGTGCAAGAACATCAGTTGCGCTTTTTGCTAGTTTTGTTGGCACCGAATCTAGGGAGTAGGTTTCATTTTAGAAATTAAAGTCAAGACTTCCTGCTCTGTTACAGGATTAAAATTTCTAAAGTTTTGAATGCAATGTGAGACAGGGTCTGCCAAGCTAGTAAGAGGTTTGCAATGTGTTGCTGAGATGTGGGATCTTATGTTTTTAATTTTCTCATTAAAGAAATTCATAAAGTCTGTGCACTAATGTTTGTTAGTATTTTGCATTGTAGATCTGAGATCCATTTGTTAAATTAGCCACTGCTCTAAAACAGTACCCAAGGATTACTATTCTTATCTATTATTTTAGAATAGTAATCTGAGCGAGCTTTAAAGAGTTTTTTTGTGTTTGTTTAACACTCTCTGTCCATGCAATTTGAAAGACCTGCAGCTTTGTTGTTCTCCATCTGTGCTACAGTTTTTGACACTCTAATTTAAGAGCTCAAGTGTTCTCATTAAACCAGGGAGAGTTTCTATGTGCTTTGATCACTTTTGTTTTAAGGGGAGCCACTGAGTCCAGAGCATCTCTCAAGGTCATATTGTAATGTGATGTTTGTTGTAGTAGTATAAATTTTTAAATAGAATTACAATCTAGATGTTTCACTGTCTTTGTTTTTATCTGTAATTGTATTGGTAAGTACAGAACCAAATCAAATGTAATTAAGCAGTGATTGGAAATAACTTCATTTAATGGAGTAATATTTAAATTCTGAATTTCAACTTTGTAAGTTATAATTAAGTCTAATGTGTGGTTATAATTATGAGTTGGACCTTTGACAATCTGACAAAATCCTACTGAATTTAACAAAGAAGTAAAATATTTGCTAAAACTGTCAGTTTCCACATCAATGTGTACATTAAAATCCCCCATGAACACTATGTGATCATAATTTATAGCCAAATCAGATAAAAGATTGTCAAATTCAGTTATAAACAATTTATTATGGCCCTGGTGGTCTGTAGACTAGCACTACAAATGTGTTGGAATCTGTTTTAATATTTATAATGAATGCCTCAAAAGATGTGAAGTCACCTAAATTTTAGAAGCAATTTGCATTTTGTCACAATGAATTATTCCAAGGCCTCCTCCTCGACCACAATCTCTAGATTTATGAAGGAATATGTATCCTTCTGGTGATGCCTCAGCTAGGGGAACAAAGTCAGATTTACTAAGCCAGGTTTCAGTGAGAACACACAGATCAGATTTTGTACTTAATATAATATTTACCAAAGCAGCTTTACCTCCAAGAAAGCAAATATTCAATAAGTAGCATTTAAATCTGCATACTTCCTTCTGAACTTACTTTAATCTGAACTAAGTTTCCATTACAGGTGCCCCTGGTTGAGGGATTGGTTTTATCTCTTGGTCTAATTATAGACATTATTTTTTTGGTTTGAAGTAATTTTTAAGGTCTGCATCATGACTAAATTTACTGGATGCCCCCCAACAATGATTACAAGTAACAACTTCAAGAAAGTTACAGGTGGGATAAACAACAGCCTGTGATCTAAAATCACATGATTGTGGCCTGGATGGTGGTCTAATCAGTCAGCCAGGCAAATTTGCTGCCATATTTTGGAATAATACAAAATATCTCCTCCAGTTAGGATGAAGACCATCTCTTTTGAAAAATCCAGGCCTTTCCCAAAAATCATCCCAATTGTTCACAAAGACTAGGCTTTTATTTGCACAGCCAGCAATGAAGGGAACACAATCTGCTATAAATCACATCCCCTCTATATAATCTTGGTAAGGGGCCAGATACAATTTAATTCTGGCATTTTCTTTTAGCTTTGGTGCATACAGAGATTTAACACCACAGATTGCTGTAAATATATATCATTAGTGCCAACATGCAGCAATAAGGTAGATACTTCATCATTGGTGATATGATCTAATTGACCCTCTATGTCAGAAATCTTTGCCCCTGGGAGGCATTTAACATTAACTGCTGGTTTAACATAGTTTAGAATTCTAACACTCCACACTATGGAATCGCCAATTAGCACCAATCATTTGTTTTTAGTCGTCTAGATTACTATAAAGCACTCCTAACAGGACTACCTAAGAAAGGCATCAACTGGCTGCGATTAGTGCAGAATACAGCAGCCAGATTCTTAACTAGGAAAAGAAAATTTGAGCACATCTCACCAGTTTTAGCATCATTACATTGGTTACCTGTGTCATTCAAAATTGACTTTAAAATACTACTGATGGTTTACAAAGCCTTAAATCCTGTCTCATCCTATATTTTGGAATGCCTGTCCCTATACACCCCAAGTTTTAACATTAGATCTTTGAATAGAGGTCTGCTTATAATTCCAAGAGCCAAAATTTAAAGAAGTGGTGAGGCAGCCTTTTACTATTATGCACCCAAAATCTGGATTACTTTACTGATTGAAATTTGCCAGGTTAGTACTGTGGATCATTTTAAAGAAAACTGCTAAAAGCCCATTATTTTAATATTGCTTTTTCATTGCTACTTTTTGTTGTGTTTTCTGATAGACTATATGGACATATAATTATCCTTTTCTTCAAGGTTCTACAATCTGTACTAATTTCTACTATTCTCTGCTGTCTTTTCTGGTTCTTTTGTGGTGGTGATCTATGCCACCACCACCTGATCAAGGCACAATGCAGCCACCTGGGATGATAGAATGAAGGCAGGTGTGTCAGCTGTCAACAAGACCAACATCACATACTATTATGTGAAGCCTGAAAGCAAAGAGGACTGTTTTATGACCATTTATGTTATATAGAATGACCAGTAGGGGCTGAGCAGTCTTTTGGCCTTGGAACCCCTACAGATTTTATTTTTGTTTTTCTCCAGACTAACTGGAGTGGGTTTTGTTTTCTGCCCTCCTGGCCATCCGGCCTTACTTTTTTCCTTTTTTTTTTGAACAACAACAACATTTATTTATATAGCACATTTTCACACAAATGATGTAGCTCAAAGTGCTTAACAATATGAAGAAAGAAAAAACGAAAAATATAAAAATAAGATTAGGCAATACTAAGTTACAAAGTTGTTACTTATTCTTTAAATTTATTGCCTAATCTTATTTTTTAATATAACTATCTTTTTGTCATCTTGTAAAGCACTTTGAGCTGCAT
This sequence comes from Polypterus bichir lapradei, assembly GCA_026402145.1. Lineage (NCBI taxonomy): Eukaryota > Metazoa > Chordata > Cladistia > Polypteriformes > Polypteridae > Polypterus > Polypterus bichir. Next base: position 1,483,198 of record JANRMT010062805.1, read on the forward strand.
TGCTTGTACGAAAATGTGCTATATAAATAAATGTTGTTGTTGTTGAACTGTGCCATTGAACATATGTCCTACATCCAGTCTCCCTTTGGTTAAACCCTCCACTTTCCCCTCTACCCTGGATACTTATAGAAATAAACCTTTGAGTAGATGAGTATAATTCTTTTATAAATTATGCTGTGCTTGTTTGCCAGAGGATGGAAAAGCACCTTGGCTCCATTCCATGTTGGTACTTCCTTACACCAGTGTATCACAATAGCTCTGTAAACGCTGGTGGACAGCCCATCTCATATTCACTTTGGGCTACAAGAGATATCAGCACATTCCGCAATTTATTTGATGGAAACAGTCTTGCCTCTTTCCAGTTTCTTAAAGACAAATTTACTGTACTTTCCTCCTGTCTTTTTCTATTTGTAGATTAAATCTGTTCTCAGGACATGTGAAATATTTTTTTCTGCCCATGTTCCCAACCATCCGCTATTTGTTTTATTTCTTGTCCTCATTTTCCACTAAATGTATTTCATTTTTGTATGCCTGCCTTCATGATTCCACAATTAAACCTGTCTCAGTCACTCAGAAATGTATCATTGATCTATCCGTATCAACTGCAGTGTGTTGGAACACAGTTTTTAAAAACATAAAAAATTCCTCTAAAAATTCTAATCATTAACACATCCAATATGAAATTATCCATAGTGTTGATCATTACTATAGAAAGTGTTTCCTGATGGATTTAGCTCCTAATCCACTCTGTCACCAGTGCTCACTTATTGTACCAGGCACATTTCTCCACATATTCTGCAAATATACAACTGTTTCAGTTCTTTGGGCCTCAATTGCTTTTGTGCTGTCCTTCATTTTATCTGTCTCTGTTCCTTGCTCTCCTATTATTCTACTCTTTTCAGATTTTTCTACTGATTTTTCTCTCTGTTCATCACCAGCTCAATATTTTAATACCCAAAGTTCTTATAGCTTCCCAGTGGAAGAACCATAATACTGTTACTGTCTCTGTCTAGAGGTCCTCTTTATACAACCTTATTCTGTTATAACTATTGGCCACAGAGATCAATAGGGTACTGGCTCATACTTTTAACAAGTGGAAAGACAATATTTTTATGATTAACTCATGGATGACAACGAGCCCCTGAGTCAACTTAACTAAAATTTACAAATTTTCTCTTGCTTAGCCAGACCTGCGTGTTGCATTAATTTAAATTCTACTCTGTTCTGTTTTGTATAGCTCCAGGGTAGGATAGGGGGAATTCAAATTTATATATGAGAATGTTTGTTTTTTTTTTTTTACTTTTTTATCCTCTTCCTATTATTTGAAATCAAATTTTAAAAATTGGTCAAAAGTCAGAAATATTAAAACCCCAAACACCCTTAGCTCAGGCAACATACCAAACTACCTGTGTATCTGCCTATATTACCCCAACAACTTACGCTCCACACCACAAAATGACTGCAATTAAGAAAAAGCTGTCATAAAATGAAATCCTCATCCCATAATCAAACACAAAAATATATAAAACATAACAATTAAGCAAAGAACAAAAAACTGGAGTGAGAGGATTATATGCAGCCCTTAAGTTCCACAGTGGTGCTATAAATTATTATAAGATTCCCACCTTCCACTGCATTAAACAAGTAAACCTTGCCCATACACCAGCTGAACACAAGTGTGCATAACAGCAGTTTAACACAGAAATATATGGCATCCTGTAAGCGATTTTTTTTAACCTTAAAAATATAGCCTAGATAGCAAATAAAATTCTTTAGAAAGTCTGTAACCTGAAGAAAATTGATTAAAAGTTCAACCACAACCTGAACTAGAAGGAGCACTATTGAGCAATATGCTGTATTGAACAAAGCTTTAAAATAAGGGTACTGAACTGAAATTTACTTTCAGTTTAGCAGGGTAGAGTAAATATGATTGTAATCTAGCATTACAGGCTTTAAAAATAACCATGACTTTCCTGTGCTGTGCCATAACTGAACTGAAGTCTGGAAAAAACGGACCTGTGAGCTTTTGAAAGTGTTATTTTGTTTCTGATGAGCTTGCTTCAAAACTACCTGCTGGGCTTAACCCTGAAAAAAATAATAGTGAAAGCCCAAGAACCCATAAAAACTGTACGGCCAGCATACATATGATAAGCTGACATAATCTCAGGAGTAAAGTTAAGAAGAATCAGGAACCACTTAGGCAACAATCTTCGTTGACTAGTTTAATTTCTAAATAGATAACTTCTTTATGGAGCAAATTTGTTTCCAGTTGTGATGTAGTATAGTTAACTGCAAAGCTCTGTTTTTAAATTTGCTGGCTCTTTTTTAATAGCAGCCAGTTCAGCACATTAGTTCATGAAGTTAGTCATCGAGTACCTGGACACGTCTATGTTGTTTCAGGATTCTTATGGTGGAAGCTGCAGCTTCTTTGGTGAGTTAAATGCTGATGAGTGGGTTGTCCTGCCTGATGAAGACATCTCTTCTTGAGGGCAGTAAGTTGTGCTTTTTTGATGAATTATTTTAACCTAAGCTGGGTCAAAGAGTCAAAATATGGATACTGTTTAACACAGGAAAACAGAGCTCGATCTTTAGTCAGCAATCACTGTGAAGTACCACAAGACAACCCCCAAGTTAGTTCAGAATACAAAAATATATAATTGGGTATATTATTCTTCCTTTAAATATAGTTACATGCGATAGCTATATTATTTTTGTTTAACTGTTATCCTGCTTTGTTGTTAATAATAATCTCCATTTGTTAACTAATATTGTAGCTTTGTTTCTTCCACAATTTTGTAGTATTATTGATGCCTTTTTTCCTATATTCTACCTCAGTATTTGAATGTCTTGTTATACACAATTTAAAAGATTTTGTATACTATTGTATGTGAAATTTTTTTTTTTTTTTTTTGCAAAATTTAAGTTGCTTTCAAAATATCTGCTAAATAAAACTTAAAATGAGAACTAATCATGTATAGATCTTTACAGTGAAACATTTAGTATTCTGAGTTACATTGAGGAGACACAAGCACTGACATCATCTTATTCAATTAAGTAAGCTGGGGAAAAATCAAATAACAATGTTATTTAACTTGTTTAAGCAATCTTTAGTTATTTTTAATGCACACATGTGCATATTTCTTGTTGAATACCGTTTTTAATAGACTTTCGTATGTCGAGTTGACTTAATCTTTGAATTTTAGAAAAGCAAGGAATTTCATCACATAAAATAACCAGTTCCCACAGTGAAAAATGGAATAGCCTTTAATCCATTGTTTAAATTTTATTTCCCTGATATGCCACACTTGTTCAGTTTATTATATCCAACCAAAATGAATTTTATTAGATTGAGAGAGGAAAAATAAATCTACAGGGGTGAACCAAAATGAATGTGTTGTGATGCTGCACTGATATTTCCAATAAGAACATGCATAACAAATATTTAACATGAAATTAAAATATTCTGTCACTCTGAATTGGATTAGGCAAATCTGAGTTTATGTAAACATTTAACTATTTAATTGCACTTATTATGTAAAGAAGATATAACTAAAGTGTTAAAGTGCCATAAATTCAATTGATGCTTTGAGTAATTATGCAATGTTTGTCTCTAATCCTTTTAATTTATATATTAATATATATATTAAATATAAAAATTTATTATACATATATATGTGTGTATTTTTTTTTTTTATATTTATTCCATAGGATTCCATAGACCCGACGAGAGTCTTACAGTGAGAGCTGACTTTTTCTCAAAAGGCTGTAACGAAAATGCCAACAGTAATGTTGCAAAATTTTTGTTGTCTAAGCTTCAGTCATACCTCAGAAATCTTAGCTGTGAAATTAAAGAAAGAGTTGTAAGCTGTGATTGGTTCTCAAGAAATCAAGATATAAAGCCAGATCCTAATAGAGTAAAAGTACACATGGAATTCTTCGGTAATACTTTGTTATTCTCGCTATTTACAATATATAAAACTGTTTTTGCAATTTGTTAGATATTTTGCCTATTTATGCAGTATTTAGTTCATTGTGTTCTTGGTGTAATTATAGCTGAATTCACTTAAATTCACCTCTTAGTTCTTCACTTGCCTTATATAGTCCTCCCGTATGGAATTCTCTGGGAGCAACATTGTCCTCCAGGAGACTCCAAGGAGAAGGACTGTGACAAGGAAACACATAATCAAATGATAAAGGTAAAGTTCTGTTCTTTATCTTGCAAAAGGTACAGAATATTTATTATACATACAAAATCTCCACTAAATCTGATGTGTATTTTATTTTAAATAAAACATTCCATAATTATTTACTATATATGGGTTTGCGCTTTGGACTGTCATCCCATGAAGTGCAGGTTCCAACTTTGCACTATCAAAATATATACTTCCCACTGCTAGAAACTGGATTAGTAATGTTTGATTATTGTACCATGTTAGCCATTATGAATGTAGTGAGAAGTCAAGCAAAATGACACCTTTTATTGGCTAACTAAAAAAATTACAATATGAAAGCTTACGAGACATCTCAGGCCCCTTCAGGCAAGATGTAATACAGAAACTGGAATTCCCTGTGTTTATATAGACACCAGGACAGATACATTATTGGAAAACCTTTAAGTGAGAAATCTTAAATGTAAAAAATGAATAGACTTCTTCAGGCTAAGATTCATTAAGCAAGAGAGGAGAACAATGTATAGGCAAGGTCTTTAGATAAGATAACTGTCCAACAAAGTCTTTTGAAGTTTCTGATGAGTTTTTCAATACAATGTGGGTCTGAAGACAAGTTTTCTGGGTCAGTCCGAGAGATGCAAACAGTCCTCATAGCTCACCATAAAACTGTTGTAATGTGTTAAATTTTAGCATGAGTTGAATTTCCCATTCTTTTCTGTCTTGCTGTGTTCTGAAGTAATATTGTATTGAAATCAAGTTAAAAAATTGATGTCTTTTCCTTCAGTACACAATTTCTCTGCCCATGAATGTGCCCTGCAGTGCACTATTATCATGTAAAAGGGGCTGCCAGCTAACCCATGATATACAATATTTTATAATGTATATATTCCTTTTCTGTAGGCATCTTCTGTTCTTCAAGACTTTTTTCGAGAACACAAGGAATTTGACAGTGGAATGTCTGGTGTTGACAAAATGAGGTTGCTGGATGAGTCTCTCAGAACTATAACAATCAGTCACTGTAAGCCTGGCTTTGGGAAGGACAGTACACAGCGTGACTGTCCTAATTGTTGTGGTAAGAGAGATCAGATACTACTATCAATAGTTAATTTTAATTAGGATTTAAAGCTAAGTTGGTTAGTGTCTGCTTCATTTATATTGCTTCCTTAAGAAGTTTCCTTTTTTTAATTCATCTCAATGTTAAATACTGTAAATTTGGAAAAAATATGTCCAAGTGATAAAATTCTCTTAACTAAAAAAAATTAACTTTTTGGAAGGCATAGTTTTTTCAAGTATTTTATATAGCACAATTTTGGGAAGTTGTCATTTTACAGATATATATATATTCATTAAAACATCATAGTTCCATATGTGACCTATTTATGACATATTTATTAATTCATTTCCTCTGGATTGAGCCATACATTATCTACACAAAGGCAGCTGACAATGAGAGAGATGTCATGCATTCACAGGACATCCTACAATAATGTCTTGCACTCTTAGTCTATAACTTCTTGGTCTGAGCACATTTCTTTTCCAAAAAAAATCTCTAGAAGCAATTAGCATCACTTCCTAAGTTATGCACTTTGGCCTATGCAGCACTGAAATATAACAGACTTAAAGTCACTGTGCATTTCCAAGTGGAGGTATGATCTGTGACATCTGTTTTGATGTCAGCCAAAGATGATGAACATCGTTATTTACTTCTCGTGATGTCACTAGCTTTGTAAGGTGTTGTGACTAGCAAAATATTACATGATAACAAGCAGAAAGAGACAGAATAACTATTAACTTAGCAAACTTAGTAACTTACCTAAATGTCTCATGACAATCTTCCAAACTTACCATGAAACCTCTGATGTGGCAAACTGCTTTTCCAAAGACAACACATGTGGTGTAGCTTTTTTAAGGAATACATTTTTCACCTATGTCCATTATAGGTTCATTATGCAGAGCAGAAAGCTGTTCTGTTTTTAAATAGATCATTAGCAGAAATTCCAAGGACAAAATAGTGCAGCAATTCCATAGGAACTATCTCTTACTAAACACACATTTGTCCCTGGAATTCTAGTTGTTTTTTAAATACAGATGCAAATATATGTTAGGTAAGCAAAAGTTGACTATGGCAATTGGACATCCCATTCACTTGTTTCTCTAATTATGTGTTTGATGTAATATTATTAACCCTATAGTGTAGCTTCATTTTAGACTAATAAATGGTTCCTTTGCTCTAATTTTTATAGAGTTTCTTAACATTTGTTTGCAATATATAATTCATCTTGCATTGCATCTCTCATATGCGTATGTGAGTACATGCATGGACACATCTTCCATTTTGCTCAAGAAATTAAAAATGAAAATTGAATAATTAAAGCTGCATATTTCCACTACTGTTTTATAACATGATATAATAGCCAAAACTATGAGTATAGTTTTAGTCAGAGTTGTTTGGATACTTTTAATTGGACTACATTGGCTTTATTATTTCATTTGGCCTTAAGACTTCTGGCCTCTACTGGAATTAGTGAGTCTAAGCAAACAAACAAAAACACCACTGGGACTAAAGGGTGATTGGTTTAGTGTCAGCAATTAAGTAATATTTATTTATTTATTGCTTTTTAAGTAAGATATTTGTTTTTCTGTCTCATTGGTAATTATTTGTTTTTTTTATTTTGTGGGTGACATCATTATTACACTATTTTGTGATGTTTGCAGGTATGATTTATCAGTGGCAAAGTGTGTAGGTACCTTTTCTGCCAATTTAGAGAAAAGGCAGGAGCAAAGAGAAAAGGGAGAAGAGAGGAAAAAAACTAATAAAAAATTAAGCAATTATGTTATTAGAAAGATCACCCTTCCATCTATCCATTTCAGTGTTCTCCCCAGAAATTTTTTCCAGCCAGGTGGCATGAAAAAGTAGCCAGTTGGGGCAGGACGAGAAAATTTGGTGGTGGGGAAAATTAAATGTGCACTATTTTTATTAGTTAATTATTATTAATTATTTTCCAGTGCTCAATATGACTTCCTTTTTTAACGTTTGACACTTGTGCCAGAATATTTTTATTAAATTTAAGAAGTATCCAATTTAGGATCCTGCAGCCCTAACAAAAATTTTAAATAACAATTGTTATGACATAAACCAAGAGGCACAAGTACTGTCACTGTCTGGAAGAAAATTGAAAACAACGAAAAAAAGTATGGGAAACCTAATGAAGAAAAATTTTAAAATATTCTTCAAAGCCAACTTGCATATGCAGAAGGTGTCTTCAGTTAAATATTTATTTTTCTTTTCTTCCTAGAGGCCCAGTTGTCTGCAGCTTTCCCATAATTAAAAGTCGCCAGGATCTGGGCCCTCCAAGGAGATCAGTATGAGATTATTTAGCATTCTGAAACATTTCTTGATCCTTTTAAGGGCAGAAAACCCCCTTTCACATTCAGCTGTCCTCACTGGGATCACTAGCCCAATATGAGCTAGTTTAGCTAAGTTTGGAAACGACTCTTTGAACTCTGATGTTGTTGCCATTTTTAGTAAAATCTGTTTTGGACTGAATTCTTTGTATGATTGACTTCTGATCATTTTTGATGCAACTGTCCATTCTTGCCTGCTACTTTCATATTTTAAAATTGGAGGGCTACCATTTTTGGAGTAATGATCGAAAAGAATTTCAGCAGACTCGCTTGAATCGTGAGTTTCTGCATTGAAAACTTTTGAAAAGCTGGAAATAATTGGCATGTCAGGGAATCTTGCATCTAGGTGCTTGACAACTATGTGTAGGTATTTATCATATATTGCAGTTTTGAATGACATTACATCACTCTGTGCATAAACAATACAGAGATCTGACTATTCTTCTGCCAGACAATGATGAAGGCTTTGAAAATATCTCCCAGGAGTGTCTTTCAACTCCATGATGGACAATTTTTTGGCGAGCAAAATTGACTCAATTTCATTAAGATTGACATCTTGCCTTTGCCAAGCCTTAGATAAGTTGGACAACAAAGGTAATACATCTGAAAGCATCAGAGAGGTAACAAAATTGTATGTTTTAATACATCTGCTTAATCCTTCAGCTGTGATGTCATTTCGTTCAGTGGCCTCTCTTTCCAGCGCAGCTATGACACTCATCATACACTGTTGTAGTGACCGTACTGCAAAGTCATGAGACAGCTATCTAGTGTCACTGGCCATTTTCAGCTTAATCTGGGGAATGTTCAGAATATTTTGAATTTCCGTTAAACCAGCCATCCTAACTGAAGAAATTTGGAAGAAATAGAACAGCTGCCTTAAGATGTCATTCAGTTTTGTTAAATAACATACAGCAGCTGCTGCTTGAGCACTTGTAAGGGCCAATCGGTGGTTTACACAGTGGCAGTTGAACCAGATTAGCAGTTTTCCCCATACTCTTTGCTTGTGAACTCTGCTCCGCCTCGTCCCCACTATTAGCTTTAGCATCGAGTGACTGGCAACATCCCGTCCCGTGCTTTTCTCCTCGCAACTTGCGATCCTGCTTCTAAAATATTTGCCCACCCGCCTGCTCGTCCCTTGCCATCTCTGTAGATCATTAGATCTGCCTGTGCCTGCAGATCTGCGGCTGTCATCTCACAATGTCATTCGAGATGACAGCTGTGCGCTCAACTAAATTAGCCAGGCGGAGAACACTGCATTTATTGACCCATCTATCCATCTATTTCCTTACCCACTTATCATCTGGAGCCAGTTCCAAGAAGAATCAAGCAAAAGGCAGGAACAATGCCCAGACAGGGTGGTTGTGCATCACAGGGTAAACACACACACCACTAAGTGCAAAGAGTTATTCAGGATACCTAACTTTTTTTGCAGGAGTTTTCTAAATCAATGTGCAATTGGTTTTGACACCTAGCCAAAGCTCTTGAACTGCATACATTACTTTTAACTAATCTGGCAAGCCTCTGGAACAAGAGCATTCTTGTTTGAATTGTTTTACATCTGTATGAATGTTTTACTGTTTTTGAAGAGAAAAACACGTTCAACCCAAAGACTTAAATCTGAAGCAAGGAAACCATTCATTCGAGTAGAATATAGTAGTAACTATATATAGTAACTTTAAAGACACTGAAATAGTAAGGCGTTGGCTTCTGTCCTTGTTTTGTCTTGATAGAGTAATATATTTTACTCTACTTTCCCCTTTTGTATTATTAATTTGTAGCCTATGTCAGAATGCCTCAAATCTCACAGACTTACCACTGTTTATAAGGTATTATAGTATATAACTTCTCCCCACCTTCCCTCCTACATCTATAACCTCAGGCAATTAGGTGTAGTAAAAGACAAGCAGGAGTTAAGTTACAAATTAAATAATGTATTATTGATAATAGTCATAAATTATAACAATATGCAAAGTACATTTGAATATTGGCAACCATACATCCTGATTAAATGGTGATGTGTAGTTTCAGGTGGCACACAGACTTGTTAGTTACTTTAAAATGTCTGTAGTTAAGGCATCATTTGTGGTCAGCTTTTTTCAGTACAGGCCACATGCCTGTTTCAATATGGCTGCCGAGCTGTGCTCTTCATTGTGTTGTCCTTTCAGTTCATGGATCAGTTTGGTAAGAGAGAGAGATGCTCCTTCATCGGATGTTAGTAAGAGAGAGAGTGAGTAAGGGAGTAAACAAATGTATATATAACCCCTAGAGCCAATAGGGCTTCATGGTACTTAAAGACTTCTGATACAAGCCAGTTCCAAACAGCCATTCTTCAGACCAATGGGGGAACAGAAAACATCTTAACACCTGCCATCCCCCAAAACCATATGTTATGGTAAAGCTTGGCAGTTATGCAGTCTGGCTTTCCTATGGGGGTTGCCTGTTAATGCACTCCCTTTTTACAGATTTCTCTGTCTTGAAAGTTATTTTATAGAATTTATATCCCAGATAAATTCTGGCATTCGCCTGACTGACAAACATCTTGAGCATATCCCACTTCCTATCTAATCTGACCTTCTTCTATTGAGATTTTTAAATGACTGCCTTTGAGAATTTTCTCTTTTGGCAGTCAATTTTACATTCTGATTGATTTTGCTTATTCCTGGAAACACCATAAATAAATATGTAATTGTTAAAAGAAAGTTAAGAACAGTAGAAATCATGTTAAGAATATTTATACAGAATACTGAATTGTAAAACAGAACATAAAGCACTGAAAGATTACCTTTATTTCCCTACAAAAATGACATCTGTTTGTAAGGCAGAGGCATTAATGGTCATGATGCCATGCAGTCCATGCTGTTGGAAATCTGCATTTCTTTTGTTCAATGGTGATCTTTACAAATGCTGAAAAGTTGTTGCAGATGTCTTTAGCCCCAAATCTACTCTTCAAGGATGCCTCTTGTGTCTTCATCAGTTGTTCTCAATAATGTGCCCATAAATGGTATATATCCAACTTAAATGGTAAATGTCTCTGTTAAATAGCAAATATTGAACTTAAATGGTAAAAGCATATGCTAAATGCTAAACAACAATCTTAAATGGTAAATGGCCCTGCTAAATGGTAAATATTAAACTTAAATGGGAAATGTATTTAAAGGATAAATAACCAAGCTAAATTATAAATGCCATCTCAAATGGCAAATAACCAACTTTAAATGCTAAGACTATTTTTGCCTGCTAGGTTTTCTATATAAGTGGCCAATTTTTAAAAGAGAGTGTTATTTCTAAACTTCATACTCAAATCTGAAACTGAGAAGTGCAGTCTACATAACAAGGTTATTATGTCATATGTGAATGGAAAATGCTTAACTTAAACATTGGTTGTCAAAATGTTAAAATATTTGCACATTGGTTACACCTACTGTCAAGCAGTATATCTGCTTTGACACATCATGCCATGAAAAGTGCATGCAATTATATGCAGAGCACGCTACATTCATAGATACCTTGCCAGATGTAGGGGAAATATCAGATGTCATTGAGTGTGCAGTAATCTTTGTGTAAATTTAAGCTGATGCTTGACCACATCTAAATTTACTGTCAGCACCTGTTTTGTCATTGTGATACTGCCATGCTGCAGCTGGTGATTTTTTTTTTCCTTCTCTTTTTGCATTTTAGTAAGTTGGCTTGACAATTGTGTTTCAGCTGGCACTTTACACAATCTATAGGCTACAACTTTAGGCAGTAGAGAGCTCTGATTACATGAGTATTGAAAATTCTTCACACAATAAGATCCCTTTATAACATGTCTCATTTATACAGCTTCCTTACATTAACATGATCATACTTATTAATGTCATTTAGCCATTTGTAACAATAGTATATTTATTTACATAATGTGCACCATGCTAAAAATCATTTGAAGTGTTTTGCCTCGTACAGAATGATGCAGTTTTTCAAAACTCTTGCTAAATTTTCTGAGATGTTTTTCTTAGCAGACAATTCTAAATTTGCAAAAAGATAGTATATCTGCATAAATGAATGACCCTATTGTGCAGTGCTGCAAATTGTTCCCTTTGATCACTACACATTTCCACAATGGAAATGAAAGTGAGAATTTGAAAGCTTATTTTTTCATCACCTTATAGAAGTTGATTTACAGTGGATTGTTTTCAATAAATTGCTAAATCTGTGGCACATCCTACATCATAAAAGCAACCTTTCTTTCTCCATCAGACAACATGCCATATATACATTGACTTTTAAATTTATTCTAATGTTTGGAAATACTTTGTAAACTGCTGGTGAGCGGCCTTGAAAAGGACCTTCTTTAGCAATTGCTTTTGTCATACTGGTCATGTTTTCTGTGATCCATGTACTCACAGCTGGTTTAGTACCTTGCCCGGCTCTGCCAGTTAAATGTGCTTGATTAAGACATGAAACAGGGCTGGATGGCTTATTAGTCTGTGGCCAAAGTGTCCAGGGATATGTGAAAAGTAGGAAATTATTTTGCACTGCAATTCTGTTGTGTATTATGGCTAGATAATAGACAAATGGACAATTCAATAAATGCTGTATTCCTTATCAACAAGTGTAAAACACCCTGCCTATAACAGCAAGTCAACACATACTGTATTAAAACTCAATCACTCGTTAACAGCACTTACCTTTCATTCAAAGGGAGAGTGAAATAAATGCCAACTTTAGACAGCCAGGCCACAGACTAATGTACTATCCTGAGCAGACAGATGTCCGATCAGCTCCAGCTTCATGTGATGATTTTTAGACAAAACTTTTGGATGGAGCCTTCCCTTAGTTTCTGCATCTTGCTACTGACATCCTTCCTGACTGGGTGTACAAGTAGAATGGCCTCTGAATCAAAACAATTACTTGATACAGACTGATAGTACAGCGTGGAAGTGAGATCTTCTAAGGAGACATGTTTTAAAAGGGGGCTTAATGCCTGAAATGTGTTCAGTGCTCTTTTAATCGGAACTTTCCACTGCCTAAAGTTGTAACCTTTAGATTGTGTGAACTGCCATTGTTTCTTATACCAACACAACCACTTGCTCAGTGATTTTATCTAATAGCTTAGAATGTGGTGATCTTCTAGAGAGACATGTTTTAAAGTGAAGCCTAATATATGAAATATATTCAGTGCTTATTTAATCGGTTCTGTTAGGACTGAACACAAGAAATTAAAATTGAAAACTCATTTGGTGCAAAAGCAGAAACACTTTAAAATGGAGAGAGAGAGAGGCAGGTAAAAAATAAACACACAGAAGTCATTGGATGTGGTGGTGGCATTGATGAAACTGGTGAAATGGTAAAAGTGGACGTGATCCCATATCACCTTATAAAAGTACAATAAACGATGGTACAAAAAGTAAGTACACCCTTTTATAAATAGGACCTCATAAATATTGCCCTAAAACTGCACTGACATCTAGGGACTGTGGCTCTGCAAACAGATGTTTCTCCACTTATGCAATATCTAACACATTTATTCCTGCTTCATTTCCTTTCCACACAGATTTTAAACTGACATCACTGTGCACTTCCAGAATAAAAGTCACTGCAAAGCGTTTCTGTCTGAAGAACTTGCACAACACAGCCTCCTTTGCCTCATCCTGGAACCCATCCATTATCCAACCCGCTATATCCCAATTTCAGGGTCACGGGAGTCTGCTGGAGCCAATCCAAGCCAACACAGGGTGCAAGGCAGGAAACAAACCCCAGGCAGGGCGCCAGCCCACCGCAGGGCACGCACACACACCCAGCACACACTAGGGACAATGTGGAATCGCCAGTGCACCTAACTTGCATGTCTTTGGACTATGAGAGGAAACAGGAGTACCCAGAGGAAACCCACGCAGACACGGGGAGAGCATGCAAACCCCACGCAGGGAGGACCCAGGAAGTGAACCCGGGTCTCCTAACTGTGAGGCAGCAGTGCTACCCACTGTGCCATCATGCCGCTGCATCCCTGAACCCTGTAATGTTAAAACTCAATCTGTTTTATAAGGAAAGAGAAACAGAAGAGACAATAAAAATAAAGTGAGGATAAATTCAAGTAACTTTCTCATCCTTTATAAATCTTATTTTATTATTATTGTTGATGACCACAGTCTGCTTAGTATGTTTGAGGCACCGGTACTTTCAGTAAACTCTTCTGCCACCATGTACCTATGTAATCAATTTCACATCAGGAAAAAATCTGCCAGAGTACTGGCAAATTATAATGGCTGGGGACTTTAATTGTGTTTTAAATCCACTCTTAGATAGAACCCCTATCACAGGCGGGGCAACATTTAACACTGCAAAGACAATTACAAAGTTTATAACTGACCACAACTTATCAGACCCCTGGAGGTTTCTAAACCCAAACTCAAGAACATATTCTTTCTACTCACCAGTAGATCATTGCTACTCAATAATTGATTATTTCTTTATAGATAATAATTTCTTGCCTACAATTAAATCTTGCAAGTACGATGCTATTGTTATTTCCGACCATGCACCTCTGATCTTGGAGCTAAAGTCACTATGCCCCACACGCTCACCTCGCAGATGGTGTCTTAACCTGCTTCTATTAGCAGACGAGAATTGTACAGAATTTATATCCAAACAAATCAGTTTCTTCCTAGTGACAAATACATCCTCAGAGGTTTCTGCAGGAATACTCTGGGAAACTCTAAAGGCCTTCTTAAGAGGACAGATTACTTCATATCTTTCCCACAGAAATAAGTTAGAAACCAAGAAAGTATCAGAGCTAAAAAGCCAAATTAGTAGAATAGATGAAGAACATGCCATGATTCCAAGCGAGGCTGTACATAGGAAAAGGCAGGCTCTGCATTCAGAACTCAACCTCTTGACAACTAAAGAAACTGAACAACTAATTTATAAATCCAGACATCATTACTATGAACACGGAGAGAAAGCTAATAAGCTTTTAGCTCAACAAATCCACAAGGAAGAAGTTTGCAATGCAATCCCAGTAATCACCAACACGAATGGAGAGAAAATCATCGACCATAAAAATATAATGCACACATTTAGAGACTGCTATAAATCCTTATATTCTACTGAGTTTAAAGAAGACAACACACAATCTAATACATTTCTGGATACATTACAGATACCACAAATAGATACTTTTAGTGTGGAGGAACTGGATAAACCTCTAGCGCTATCAGAATTACTAGATGCTATAAAGTCACTTCAGTGTGGGAAAGCAGCAGGCCCTGATGGCTACCCTGCAGAATTTTATAAGAAATTCTCCTCTCAGCTAGCTCCCCTTCTATTAACAACATTTACAGAAGCTAGAGACAATCAAATTCTACTTCAAACTTTTCACCAAGCATTAATCACAGTCTTTCCTAAACAAAATAAGGACTTATTACAATGTGCATCATACAGACCAATCTCACTTCTGAATAATGATGTTAAGATACTCTCAAAAATCATAGCTAGAAGGATGGAGAAAGTGCTACCATCGGTAATATCACAAGATCAAACTGGATTTATCAAGGGTCGACACTTATCTTCCAATCTTCTATGCCTGTTTAATGTAATATACTCACCAATAAAGTCAAGCACCCCAGAAATACTATTATCATTGGATGCAGAAAAAGCATTTGACCTTTTCACTACATTAGAGAAATTTGGGTTTGGTCCGAACATTTGTTCCTGGATCAAACTACTGTATACCAATCCAGAAGTTTCAGTTTGTATTAACAACATTTGTTCAGGCTACTTTAAATTAGAACGTGGTACCAGACAGGGATGCCCCTTGTCACCACTGCTATTTGCAATCTCCATTGAACCACTGGAGGTTCACTGTCAAAATGCTGATCAGATAAAGGGGATTATCAGTGAAGGAGTGGAACAGAAAATTTCTCTATATGCAGATGATATGGTACTGTATATATCAGACCCACAAAATTCAGTGCCTGCAGTCTTAACAGCACTTACAGAATTTCAAGAGAATTTCTGGTCTCAGAATTAATCTGAGGAAAAGTGTATTCTTTCCAGTGAATTCTCAAGCATATAATATTAGATTAGACACCCTACGTTTTATCATTGCAGATCAGTTTAAATACCTAGGGGTAAACATCACAAGTAAACACAAAGCTCTTTATCAACAAAATGTCGCTGTCTACATGGAAAAAATTAAGCAAGACTTGCATAGATAGTCAAACTTTTCATCTCACTCTAGCTGGAAGAATTAATGTTGTTAAGATGAATATTCTTCCTAAGCTTCTTTTTTTATTTCAAAACATTCCAATATACATCAATAAATCATTTTTTAAGCAATTAGATTCAACAATAACCTCATTTATTTGGAGCTCGAAACATCCACGTATCCAAAGAGCGACCCTACAAAGACCTAAGGCAGAAGGTGGCATGGCTCTACCCAAGTTTCATTTTTATTACTGGACAGCAAACTTACAAGCTATAAAAACCTGGACGCAAATAGATGAACATACACAGGCCTGGTCCGCAATATAAGTAAAATCCTGCATTACTTCTTTATATTCCCTGCTTTGTGCCCCAATAAATGCAAGTTATCGGCAATATACTGATAACCCAATTGTGCTTCACTCACTCAAAATATGGAACCAATGTAGAAAGCATTTTAGGATGGAGAAGCTTTTATCTGTGGCACCTCTGCAAGAGAACCACCTCTTTCAACCCTCGCAAACATATGCAGTTTTTAATATCTGGAAAAAATTTGGGATTGAATTGCTTAGAGATCTTTATATAGACAACAGATTTGCATCCTATGAACATTCCAAATTTAACTTCTCAGCTACACATTTTTTTCACTATCTTCAAATTAGGAACTTTGTTAAACAGAACCTGCCCAATTTTCCTCATCTTGCACCCTCGTCCATGCTGAAAAAAATATTGTTCAATTTCAAGGACTTAGACACCATCTCTGCAATATATAAAATTATTTTACAGTCCCTCCCTTTCAAAGATCCAAGAGGACACTGGGAAAAACATCTCTTAATCAATATATCAGAAAAGGAGTGGAAAGTAGCAATGCAGAGAATTCACTCGAGCGCCATATGCGCAAAGCATACAATTATTCAACTCAAAATGATATATTGAGCACATCTGTCTCGCCTAAAACTGTTCAAAATGTTTCCAGGGCAAAATCCAAGCTGCGAACGCTGCAATCAAGTCCTAGCCTTACTGAGTCACATGTTTTGGGCCTGCACCAAATTAACATCATTTTGGAGCAAAATTTTTAATTACCTTTCAGACAGCCTTGGTGTCACAATCCCTCCTAACCTATTAACAGCTGTGTTTGGTGTTCTTCCAGATGGGTTTAAAGTGGAGAAGGACAAACAAACTGTGATTGCATTCACTACACTTTTGCCACACAGACTTATTTTGCTAGACTGGAAGAATCCTAACTCTCCTCTTTTAAGTTAGTGGGAAACCGATGTGTTATACTATTTGAAATTGGAAAAAATCACATATTCAGTTAGAGGATCTGTACAGATTTTTTTCAAAACATGGCAGTGCTCTTAAAGCACTGAGGAAGCAATTATCTCTGCATTTCTTTTTCTTCTCCATTCATCTCTATTGGCAATTTAGGTATTTTTACAAGCCTTAAGTTTTACCCTGCTGGCCATGCTCTCTCTCTCTCAGGGGTGGGGGTCAACTTGTTCTCAATCCTATTTTTTGTAAAAATTGATCGATTTATATGGAATGATTACAATAAAATTGAAAAAAAGAAAAATATGCATTAGTTTGGATATAACAAAAGCAGCATATTCAGAGATATCCATTTTAAAGTTTGGGGCTTCATTCATAAGCAATGCTAAAAAACCAAAAGAATGTGCTTTAATGAATAGTTTTTACAGCCAAAGTAGATCTGAAAAAAGTATGTTTTTAGTAAGGGCAGGTCATTTTAACACTGAATGAAATGCATCTCAGATGTCTATTGCCTGCACCTCAGTTAACTAAATCGTAGTATCTAAAAACAGAGCGATAGCACTACGTATTTGTGAGGCAATTTGAATGTGCTCATACTTACTACTACCTCACCCACTACCCAGGTGACCGATCCACCAAACAAGTGGGGAAAAAAAAACTACAATAACTGCCACATTTGCTCACACACACAAAGCCCTGCACAATTTCCATACTCTCAAAAGAAAAAAAAAACAAAGAAGGTAAGGACCTGAGCTAAACGTTATTGACTCTCCTTGCCAGAAAAAGTCAAAATAAAGGTTAATTTACAGGAGCACAGTAGATGCCTTAGAAAGGGTTATATTTTTGTAGTGTTAGTTCAGATCAACTTTATTTTTGTTGCCCCAAGTTATATTGGAGCATGTCAGGATTGGCTCTTATGGACCACCACATAGAAGCAATTACCACATAAACTTTCTCAGATAATTAGTAATTATTCATTTTATTAACCAAAATGATATATACAATAATACATGATTAAAGAATCAGAAATTAAATATAACTACCATTAAGTAGAACATTAAATGTGTTCTAATACAGTAAACCAAAGGGAAAGGATAGCAAAGAAAACAAGCACTGAGCTGAAATGATAATGATAAAAAACAAACTGTATAAGCACTAAATACAAAATTTAAAAATGTATCTTAGTAAGCTATAACAGAATGTAATTACAGCAAATGACTGAAAAGTGAGTTTAAAACCATTTGCCTGTAGGATATAAAAAAATTAGAGAGTCAGTGGAATCAGTGAAAAAGCTTTTGCAGATGCATACTATTCAACTTGAAATCAAGTTTTTGAGCCAATGCACTCCACAGCTAGTTCCTCACATGTTCAGCCACGCAGTGAATGTTATGGGTATTACTATTACTATTACTATTACTATTACTATTATTACTGTTATTGTTTGTCAGTTCCTTTTTTTTTCTCTTATCTAGGCAATGTAAATTGGCCACCTGTCCTTTTCATATTTTCTATGTTTATATTCTGTCCTTTTAATTAAACCGTCATTTATTTTCATTCTTTAGTGAAAGGTACTCAATTCTTGATTTTATTTCTGTTTAAAAATCTCAGCATTCATTTCTCTTTTTCTTCTTTTGTTAGTTCTGCTTTTAAATTTGTAGTAAGTTATTAAATGACACTAAATTATTTATTTTTATTTTCTCATTTTCAGTTTCTCTGACTTGATTTTACCCTTTACTCACAGACAAATTAACACTTAGTTTGTATAACTGCACTAGTAGCACTGCTACAGTATGCACATCAATTACTTTCAATGACCACAAATACTGTATATAAATGCTCCTTTAAAGCTGTCCTGAATCCCTTTTTCTTTTCCACTTATATATTCTAATCCAAGTTCCGACATGACCATCTTCATTTTAGGAGCAATAATACTTCTGCTCATATCCATTCTGGCTGCCAGTACAGCACATTTACAAAACATTTTTTAGAATGACCACCACATATTATTATTTCTTTATCCTTAGGTTTTGTCTTTTCTAATAATGGCATTTGGCACACTTTACTTTTTAAAAGCCAATCTGTTGACTGTGCTGCTTCTTACCAGCAGGGGGCTAAAGTGATTAAGTGAAATGGCTTTTTAAAATTCACCTTCCATCCTCCCTCTCATAATGAACTGGCCCTTCTGTTAAACCTAATGGTATCTAAATGCAACTGAAAGAAGCCCATGAACAAAATATATTTTCAGTTTAAAAGCATCATGATCAGTTCTTGGTTATTTTCATGTGCTCATGGAATTTCCTTGAAAATTTTTTTATTTCATAAGTCGTTCAGCTTTCGAGTAACGTGCTGTATTTTATAACAAGCTAATTACAGTTGATTTAGAAAAATGAGTAAATAAATAATACGTTATCTGATTTTTTTTTAAATTTGGTAGTTCTTTGTTAGTTGCATTTTGTGTCACAGATGGTCTACACATAACCTTAATTCTTTTTCTTTGATTAAATTTGAGCTTTTTTTTCACAGTGGTATGTGAGCCTGGCAGTTTCAGTTCATTAACATCCTCCCTTTGTCAGAAGTGTCCCCGTGGTACTTTCGGCAGTGGCTATGGCCAAGAGTCCTGCACACCATGCAAAAATGGTGACTTTACAATGAATGTTGGAGCAACATCCAAGAAACAATGTGGTGATTCTTTAAATTAAACTTTTCTTTATATCCTAAAATGTTTTCTGTGTTCATATGCAAATTACACTATGCCTACTCTTTCGCCTTTATTGTATCATCAGCTTTCAGCATGCTCTTTTGAACTTGAATATTGATCAAGTAACCTTTTGCTATATTCAGTATACACAATGCTTTATTCACAATCATGGTATATTTGTCACATGGAAATGTGTTCTAAAATGAAGCATGTTTTATTAATTTTAAAAAATAACTAGCCCGTTTCTGCATTTTGCAGTATAATATGGATACTAGGGTCCTATTATAAAGAAAAGCCTTGCAAATACATCAACCTTTCAAGCCAAACATGTAGTTGAATATTGAGATTGCACACATGTTACAAAACAATGTATCCACAATATTTTAGCAGGAAAAAAGCAAAACACAATCCACTGTTGAGATTTTGCCATTTTGTGTACCTCATTTAGTTAAGCTTGTCTTCCTCAGTAGTACCATTCATTCCCAGGAGTATGGATTCACCTTGGAAAGTCATCGCAAAGAGTTGTTTTTGACAGTGAATGTTGATGCCCAGATGTAAATTGCTGCCTGTATTCTCTAGCTACCTGTTGCTGATGGACTGACAATGCATCCTTGTGCTTTACTGAGAGAGAATATTGAGCTTGAGCATATCATGCAGTCCAGTGCCAAGAACTGAAAAGACATTATAGGCATCCATCGATCTTCCTAACCCACTTATCCAGGGCACGATCGCAGTGGAGCTAGAACCTTTGCCAGCAAGCATAGGGTGCTAGGCAGGAACAATCCCTAAAAAGGGTATTGGTACATTACAGGGCAAACACACATATTAGAATGACTTTGGCAATAGCAATACACATCTCCTGCATGTTTTGTACTGTAGAAAGTTGGAGTAAACCAGAGAACATAGGGAAAACATGCAAACTCAGGGAACACATGGGACACTGACCCTATTCACTTTCACTGCAAGACAGCAGCCCTATGACTATGCCACTGTCAGCCCCCTCCCCCCAAAATAGATAATAATAGTAATCATCCATCCATCTTCTTAAGCCAGATATCCATGGCAGGGTCACAGGGAAGCTTGAGCCTATCCTAGCAATCATAGGGTGCAAGGCAGTAACACCTGGATAATAATGTTTTAATGGATAATGGTAATGTTCTAATACTAACATCATCATAATTACTGTCCTCAATATCTTCCATTCATTAATCTATTCATAATTTTTTTTTACTATAGGCATAAATATGATAAAAAATACAAATAAATAATCCACCTTTTTAACCCTCATATGCAGGTCCGGGAAATGGGGAAGCTAGAGCTTATGCTTATGCCAGCAAGCATTTGACACAAGGCAGAAATGATCCTTGTACAGGGTGCCAAACTATTACATGGTGAACACGCACACACCAGAAGCCATTTTAGCAAAGCCAGTTTGCCCAGATTCAATCATGTTGAAGTTTAGTACAGATGCTTTAGCATAGGCAGAGTGCTAGCACAGATCTGTCATTCCTGCCTTACAGTACCAGGTTCTACATGGAGTCGGCAAATTTTCCCTGTGTATTAATGGATTGATTGGTATTAGTGAGTTTCAGTACATTTTCACTAAAACACATTGTCCTCATTCTTTTATTACCAAATGCTCAGCAAGAATGACTCCACATACATTAAGAAATTAATTTATTGATTTGTGGTGATTCAGTCTGCTCCATTGCACACTCTGCTTTTACTGTTTTCTGAGTGCATGTGCACGGCCTGCCACAAGTTGTCATAATTCCACCCACGATGGTGCTGCAAGCAGAGAAGCAAGCAAGTAATGTATGCTTATCTTGAGAAATTTGTACCAAGGATCTGTGATAAAATGCATTATTTCCAATTTATTGTTGCTGTCACAAGCATGCCTCAGTAACATTGAAGGCACTTTTTCTTAAAT
The DNA here is from genome assembly GCA_026402145.1 of Polypterus bichir lapradei. NCBI lineage: Eukaryota > Metazoa > Chordata > Cladistia > Polypteriformes > Polypteridae > Polypterus > Polypterus bichir. Next base: position 1,504,850 of record JANRMT010062805.1, read on the forward strand.
CGAAATCTAAATGTTATTGTTGGAACTAGGTGGGAAAGCTCACAAAAAATTGCTATCAGCTCTTCTCTTAAAGCAAACAATGTGTTTCCCCTTCACCAAAACATGGAGCAATTAGGGATGTAAATCCCTGGAGATATTCAGTCATGTGAAAAAGTAAGTACATCCCATGGAAGGTGTTGACTTTTTCAAAATACAGTATTTAAACAGGCAAACAGTAGATTATCGTGTAAACAGTGCCTAAACTTAAAGGTGAGATACCTTAATATAAATAAAGGAAAATTTGCATTTTCAATCATTTAATCAATAAAAATATAATTGGATGTACTGGCGAAAAAGTAAGTACACCATTGGCCTCAGAAGCTGGTATTGCCCCTTTTAGCAGAAATAAATTCTAGTTGGCAATTTACATAATGGTCCACCAGTCTCTGACACTGTGAAAGTTTTAACATGCAAAATTTCACAATGTTTTGGGGTTTTATTGTATGTACTGCCTATTTCAAATCCTCCTACATCATTTCAGTGGAATTTAAATCAGGGCTTTGACTAGGCCAGTCCACAACACTTCATTTCTGGTTTTTGGGTCATTCCTTGGTGGATTTGCTAGTGTGCTTTAGGTCATTATCGTGTTGAAAGGTCCATTTCCGCTTCAACTTCAGCTTTCAGAAAGAAGGCCTCACATTCTCTTCAGACAGAGCTGCCCATCCCTTGAAGCAGCAAAGATACCACAAAACATAACATTTACATCACGGTTTGATAATTTATATAAAGTTCTCCTCCTGAAATGCTGTCTTTAGTTTGCACCAGACATGTCTACTGTTGTTGTCACCAAATAGCTCTATCTTTGATTCATCTGTCCAGAGCTGTTGATCCAGTATGCCTGATCTTTGTCTATAGGTTCAATGGTAGAATGTAGCCTTGTTGTAATGTTCTTTTAGGACATTAAAGGCTTTTCTCTGGAATGCCTCTCATGCAGGTCAAATTTGTAAAATCTGTTTCTAATTGACATTGGCATACACTTTAACACCATCTTTTGTAAGAGTTACCTGCAGATATCACAATGAAGTTTAAGGTTCTTGGAGTTTTCCTTTAGTAACAAAGGATCAATTCCTTGGCCAAATTTGATAGGCCGGCCTGTCATGGACAAATTAGAAGTTATTTGAAATCTACACCACTTGTACATTTTCCTTACAATGGAAAAAATAATTTGATCTTTTTAAATCCCCTGCCAGTCTCATAGTTATTCACAGCCTTCATTCTGAGGGCCTTAAGAGAGCTCTTTCGATCTTCACATCACACACGTTAATAGCTAAAAGAACACGGTACCCTTGATATCTGCAGCTAAAATTGGAAAGTTTCCACTGCAAACTGCCTATGGAGGTTCATATCACAAGCATCTAATTTGGAACACCTGATTCTCATTATATGAATTTGAAGGGGAGATAAATGTAGGGGTGTATGTACAGTACTGTTCCACGTGACACATCAGCATTTTGTTAAATTATATTATGAGAATGAATATCCTGTCAATTTTATTGGTCATTTGTTCAAGCATATTCTGTTTATCTGCAGGCACTGTTTGTCTGAATACTCGTGTCTAATGTTTGCCTGTTCAACTATGTTCAATTATAATGTGATGCACTTACTTTTTCACATGATTATACGCTGAATATATTGTTATGTCATTAATACAGCTCTGTAAGACTTTTGTTTATCTGATATACTAGAGGATGTGTTTAATGTACTGTATATTGTGTGAAAAAGATACATTTCACATTTTGATAAATCGATGTTGGATTCCGTAAAAAACCTTATCTTCTGGTTTTTTTTGGATCAAGCAAGAGAGAGACTGTTTTCATCATATAATGCAAACATTCCTTGTTACAATTAAAAAAAATGTTAAAGATTCATATACTCAGAGCAATAAATAACTAACACAAAACATAATACTAGGCCGAATGGTTTTCTTTCTTTGTCCTATAAAAAAAGAACTCTGTCTAGTATACTATTATACCTTCTAATGCTTGACTAAAGAATTAATCTCGAAAGCAGCATTTACAATGTATCTGGTCTGTCTTTTTTGTCTTTTTATGTTTCTCAGTGTTGATTTTTTTATTTATAACTAGCAAAATACCCGTGATTCGCAGCGGTGAAGTACTGCCTTAAAATTTTTATTAAGAAGAAAATGAAACCTTTTTAAACTGAGGGAAAATATACCAATAATTATTTGTTAAGGATCTCTTTGTATGCCACGTTGTCAGTTCGGCCCTCCAGTTGTAATATGACCAAGCTGTAGCTGTGCGCTGAGCTTACTCTTAAGCATGCAACGTACAGTTGGCCATATGAACAGTAATCTTGTTTCAAATCTCACAGCTTGGATTGCTGCTGTCATAATCGGTTTGAGTTTCATGGTTTGTTTCAATTACGACAGTATTTGTAGGACTTGTGTTGAAGAGACATTCGGCATCTGTCAAGCGTTGTAAGTATACAACCAGTTTCATTGATAACTTCACATCCAGCTTTTGAGAGTTTAAACATTTCTAAACATTAAAGTGTCCACTACTGAAATCGTCACCTGTGAATCTAAGATGTTTAAGAGGCATTGGCGGTTGTCCAAAGGTGTAAAATATTTGGCCATTTCGGTACACTTAAGCATTTCACTCTTCTAGTGCTCCTGTGTAGTATAATTATCTCCTGTACCGTCATCAGTCCACACCTTGAACCTGTCCCAGTCATTCAATACATAAGACACAATGTTCCTCCGGATATCAATAGTGAGCCTGATATGGCTGTGCAATATGTAACAAAGAGAATGGAAAAGGCAGGTGCCATCTCTGGGCATGGAAACCACTTGGTAAGTGACAGTTCTTTGATCGATGGTGATCACCTCGATAGACATGTTAATGGGGGTACGGTTGGAATGATAAAGGAAATGGGTACCTGAACAATGTAAAGTAAGTCTAAAATACCTATACAATAACTATAATCGTAATAAATGAACAATAAAACAGCGGAGAAGCCGTGGATTAAATAAAAAGGCTGTAGTTATCAGCAGGGAGACGTGAATACCGTGGCGAAGCAAGGAAGGGAATGTAGAGACTGGAGCGACAGATGGCCTTATATAGGCAGGCAGCCAACCACGTGGGAGGCGTTGGGATGGGGGACCCAACGCCGCCTCACACGGTGACCGAGCTGCAGGCTATGGACGTATATATGTACGTAAGTAGGATTCAGTTAGCGTTGGGAACCCGCCTACCAAATTTCTTGAAGATGGGCCCATAAGTAACAAAGACCGTTGAAAAGTTTAATATGGCGGCCGACAGTGGCATCATATCACCGAAATAAGTACCAAATTTCAGCCTTCTACCTATGAATAAGAAAGTTCAACATGGCGGATGTTGTTGACCGTTATGACCGTTACGCGTAGAATTTCGAAATGAAACCTGCTTAACTTTTGTAAGTAAGCTGTAAGGAATGAGCCTGCCAAATGTCAGCCTTCTACCTACATGGAAAGTTGAAGAATTAGTGACGTTGGAAACTTCAATATGGCGGCCGACAGTGGCATCATGCCACTGAAATAAGTATGTACATTGGTTTTGGTTAGCGCAGGGAAGCCACCTACCAAATTTTGTGAAGATGGGGCCATAAATAAGAAAGTTGAACATGGCGAACATTGTCAACCGTTATGACCGTTACGCGTAGAATTTCGAAATGAAACCTGCTTAACTTTTGTAAGTAAGCTGTAAGGAATGAGCCTGCCAAATTTCAGCCTTTTACCTACACGGGAAGTTGGAAAATTAGTGACGTTGGAGAGTTCAATATGGCGGCCGACAGTGGCGTCATACCATCGAAATAAGTACATACATCAGTTTCGGTTAGTGTGGGGAATCCGCCTACCAAATTTCGTGAAGATGGGGCCATAAATAAGAAAGTTCAACATGGTGGACATTGTGAAAATTAGTGACGTTGGAAAGTTCAATATGGCGGCCGACAGTGGCATCATACCATCGAAATAAGTACATACATCAGTTTCGGTTAGCGCAGGGAATCCGCCTACCAAATTTCGTGAAGATGGGGCCATAAATAAGAAAGTTCAACATGGAGGACATTGTTGACCGTTATGACCGTTACGTGTAGAATTTCGAAATGAAACCTGCTTAACTTTTGTAAGTAAGCTGTAAGGAATGAGCTTGCCAAATTTCAGCCTTCTACCTACACGGGAAGTTGTAGAATTAGTGATGTTTGGAAAATTCAATATGGCGGCCGACAGTGGCGTCATACCACCGAAATAAGTACGTACATCGATTTTGGTTAGCGCAGAGAAGCCACCTACCAAATTTCGTGAAGATGGTGCCATAAATAAGAAAGTTCAACATGGCGGACGTTGTCGACCGTTATGACCGTTACGTGTAGAATTTCGAAATGAAACCTGCTTAACTTTTGTAAGTGAGCTGTAAGGAATAAGCCTGCCAAATTTCAGCCTTCTACCTACACGGGAAGTTGGAGAATTAGTGATGAGTGAGTGAGTGAGTGAGTGAGTGAGTCAGTCAGTGAGGGCTTTGCCTTTTATTAGTATAGATACATCTGGCGTAATTCTTGCAGAACCTTTCTGTTAGTGTGTGTGTGTGTGACAAAGCGACTGTGTGCACCAGCCATGGGTTTAACAAAAGGAGCTTTTGTTCTTGAAAATTTAGCTTTCATGTTAATTTTTGGGGTAGAAAAGTAAACATTTACCTGTAATACATGGGATATTACTTTCAGCTTAAGTAAGACCATTAGCCAGAAATATTTCTGCTAATACTTTCACTGACTTTACCCTATCAAAGAAGTAAAAAGGAGTATTAACTTTAGCACCTTTAGGACAAAAGCAAAATGATATTTATTCTTTTGCCTAGTACCTGTTGTCTCAAAGGCTGGAGTTAATGCTTTCTCTTAAGAAACGATTTCACTAGGACACATTGAAGGAGTTTGTGCTTTCTGTTCTGGTGTTCAGATCTATCTGTTTACTTGTACTTTAGTGTGTCCATCTTCAGTGCAAATAGTTGTTTGAAGTTTTAAATGGTGATCCACTCCTTCTACCAGAAAAAGTCTGTTTTGGATTACTGATCAGTTAACCCTTGCTTTAGTGAGATGAACACATTGCATTTATGAAAGTCAGTCTTGATTGTGTACCTCTCTTTCCTTTACTAAGCCAAACTTGGTTACCGTTTGTCTTCTGCTGTTGAGGTCCAACACTAGGAATCATCTTTGTTTATGTCTTCATTTCTGGCCACACTCTAGGTGACACAGTATCTGCTATAGAAGCTAAACCCAGGTTTAGCTAATGCAGAAAGCAGATTATATTGAGGACTGAATATTTTACCGATGATTTCTTGGTGCAAATAAGCCAAACATTTCATTGATAGTTAGCGCTGACATTTTTCCATCAAGGTTGTCAAAAGTGAGTTATAGTCACGCTTTGGTATAGTCTGTGTTGTGCTAGCAAGAGTGCTATTCTATTGTGATTGATACTGTATTATCAAGTGGAGACACCCATACCAAGAGACAGATTTTAAAAATGTAAATATACTCACTGGGATTAACTCAGCTATTTTCTATAAAATGTAGTAGTTTTTTTCAATATAACTTGTATTTTTCAATGAAAATAGAAGTAATGGTAAATTTTTACAACTAGAATCCTAGATTAAAATGTCAACCTGGCCATAGTCTGTGAAGTTTGTATATTCTGTCCAGGTATTTGTGGGATTTCCTCCAACAGAAGTGTGATCCTGAGTTAACTCACTAAGTGTGGAAGCAGGTGTATTCACAAATATGCCCTGTGGTGAGCTGAAGCCCAGATATACTCTAGCTTAGTAGTGGAGGGTGGAGTATATCTTCTGATGTATATCTTCTTTCCTAGTTTTTCATGTAATAGCGGAAATAGGTAGTAGAATAATTGATAACTAGCCAACCTGCGGCGTAGCATACGCCGCATAATTATTTATTGATGTGTGAACACTTCCTGAAAGACACAGTTGTTCAGTGGAGTGTGATTTTAAATGTGCGATGAGATATCTCTGCAGTTGGAACGTTTTCGAACAAATAGTGCATTGAAAGACCTGTGTGGAATGCGTTTGTTCAGTGGAGTGTGTGTTTAAATGTGCTTTGAGATATTTCTGGAGCGTGAAGGTTTTTGAGCAAATGTTGCATTGAAATTCCGGTGTGAACTGCGTTTGTAAATGTTTTTCAGTAAGAGGATAGTGGGAAGGTGACGTCACATCAGCGTGACTGCAGACAAATGTTTGTGTTGAATGGATTTGCGCATGGTTGAAGAGATTCATCTCAGCCGTGAAGTCCTCTTTACAAAATGTGCAACTGAAGGTGTAAGTGGAATGAGTTTGTAATTGCTTCTTGAGAGTGCTAGTAATTTTGAAGCACTGCTGGCAATATTCACATTGCATCATTCGTTCAGTGGAGTGTGTTTTTAAATGTGCATTGAGATATCTCTGCAGTCAGAAGGTTTTGGAACAAATGGTGCATTGAAAGTCCTGTGTGGAATGCGTTTGTTCAGTGGAGTGTATGTTTAAATGTGCTTTGAGATATTTCTGGAATGTGAAGGCTTTGGAGCAAATGTTGCATTGAAATTCCAGTGTGAAATGCGTTTGTAAATGACGTGGGAGGAGGGTGAGAGTTGGCGAACGGAGCTCTGTCGTGCGTTCCCCATGACGCGGGAGGGGGGTTAGAGTGGGCGGTCGGGGCTCTGTTGTGCGTACCCCATGGTCAGGCGACTTGGTCGATTATATATATAGAAAAGCAGCCGGAACTGAAAAGAACAATGAAAAGTTAACGTGGCTCAGAGGTGCATGTGGACTGTAGCACAGACGAAAGCGACTGAGGCTGTGTTTGGCAAGTTGTTGCGTGCGGGCACATGAGCAGGCAGTGCACATGCTTCGAGAGCGACGGTGGACACGTAGGAGGGTTACAGTTGGCGGGCAGGGCTCTGTCGTGCGTATCCCATGACGCGGGAGGAGGGTTAGAGCTGGTGGGCGGGGCTCTGTCGAGCATATCCCATGGTCTTAGAGTTTGCGGGCGGGGTTGTCTGAGTTGGTGGGCCTGGCCCTGTCGTGCATATTCTGTTGTATCCCATGGTCTTAAAGTTGGCGGGCGGGGCTGTGTGAGTTGGCGGGCATGGCTCTTTGTCTTGCGTGCGTCTTGCATCCCCTTAGTGAATTATATATATAGATACTACAGGAAAAAGGTAATATTGCATAAATAAACTATGGTTAATTGTGCTTTTTTTTTAAAACATGCTGAAGTGATTTAATAAAAATACCTGCCTAACTTGATATCCTTTCAGACCACTTAAGCGTTAATTGTTGTCACTTTACATTAGTTAATCTAATCATCCAGTGTCTGATTCAGGGGATTTTTCTAATATAATCATTTGCCTACACTATATATATATATATATATATATATATATATAATTTAATACCAAGGTTATGCAATTTCCAAGGTTTTAATATACTAATTGGCCCTTTGATGTCAGTTCCATATTTTAATTTATCATATTTATGGTGATGGGAAAATACTGGTTGCTTTTATTTATCATATTTTAGGTGATGGGAAAATACTGGTTTGGAGAAAGCAGAGTTCTGCTGCTCACCAAATTTTGCTTGTGATAAAAAGATGTATCACTTCAAAGTGGGAAAGCAGTAGGCCCTGATGGCTACCCTGTAGAATTTTATAAGAAATTCTCCACTCAGCTGGCTCCCCTCTTATTAGCAACATTTACAGAAGCTAGAGACAATCAAATTCTACCTCAAACTTTCGCCAAGCATTAATCACCGTCTTTCCTAAACAAAATAAGGACTCATTACAATGTGCATCATACAGACCAATTTCACTTCTGAATAATGATGTTAAGATATTCTCCAAAGTCTTAGCTAGAAGTATGGAGAAAGTGCTGCCTTCGGTAATATCACAAAATCAAACTGGATTTATTAAAGGCCGACACTTAGCTTCCAGTCTTTGACGCCTGTTTAATGTAATATATTCACCAACAAAGTCAAACACCCCAGAGATATTATTATCATTGGATGCAGAAAAAGCATTTGACATGATTGAATGGAAATACTTTTTCACTACATTAGTGAAATTTGGGTTTGGCCCGAACATTTGTTCCTGGATCAAACTACTGTATACCAATCCAGAAGTTTCAGTTTGTATTAACAACATTTGTTCAGACTACTTTAAACTATAACGTGGTACCAGACAAGGGTGCCCCTTGTCACCACTGCTATTTGCAATCGTCATTGAACCACTGGAGGTTCACTGTCGAAATGCTGATCAGATAAAGGGGATTATCAGAGAAGGAATGGAACAGAAAATTTCTCTATATGCAGATGATATGGTACTGTATATATCAGACCCACAAAATACTGTGCCTGCAGTCTTAACAGCACTTACAGAATTTCAAAAGATCTCTGGTCTCACAATTAATTTGAATAAAAGTGTGCTCTTTCCAGTGAATTCTCAAGCATACAATATCAGATTAGACACCTTCCCTTTTATCATTGCAGATCAGTTTAAATACCTAGGGGTAAATATCACAAGTAAATATAAAGCTCTTTATCAACAAAATTTTGCCATCTGTATTGAAAAAATTAAGCAAGACTTGCATAGATGGTCAGCCCTTCATCTCACTCTAGCTGGAAGAATTAACGTTGTTAAGATGAATATCCTTCCTAAGATTCTCTTTTTATTTCAAAACATTCCAATATACATCAATAAATCATTTTTTAAGCAATTAGATTCACCTCATTTATTTGGAACTCAAAACATCCACGTATCCAAAGAGCGACCCTACAAAGACCTAAGGCAGAAGGTGGCATGCCTCTACCCAACTTTCAGTTTTATTACTGGGCAGCAAACATACAAGCTATAAAAACCTGGACACAAATAGATGAACATACATAGGCTTGGTCAGCAATAGAAATAAAATCCTGCAGTACTTCTTTATATTCCCTGCTTTGTGCCATTATAAATGCAAGTTATCGCCAATATACTAATAACCCAGTTGTGCTTCACTCACTCAGAAATTGGAACCAATGTAGAAAGACTTTTAAGATGGAGAATCTTTTATCTGTGGCACCTCTTTATGAGAACCACTTTTTTCAACACTTGCAAACATGCAGTTTTTAATATCTGGAAAACATTTGGGATTAAATTGCTTAGAGATCTTTATATAGACAACATCTTTGCATCCTATGAACAATTACATTTCAAATTTAACTTTACAACAGCACATTTCTTTCACTATCTTCAAATTAGAAACTTTGTCAAACAGAACCTGCCCGATTTCCCTCATATCGCACCTTCCTTCATGCTGGAAAAAATATTGCTCAGTTTGGAGGACTCAGACAGCATTTCTACAATATATATAATTATTTTACAGTTCCTCCCTTTCAAAGATCCAAGAGGACAAAGGGAAAAAGATCTATCTCTCAACATATCATAAAAGGAGTGGAAGGTAGCAATGCAGAGAATTCACTCAAGCGCCATATGTGCAAAGCATACAATTACTCAACTTAAAATTATATATCGAGCACATCTGTCTCGCTTAAAACTGTCCAAAATGTTTCCAGGGCAAGATCCAACCTGCAAACGCTGCAGTCAAGTCCCAGCCTCACTGGGTCACATGTTTTGGGCCTGCACCAAATTAACACCATTCTGTACAAAAAATAAAATTTTAAGAGCCTTTCAGACAGCCTTGGTGTCAAAATCCCTCCTAACCCATTAACAGCTGTGATTGGTATTCTTCCAGATGGTCTTAAAGCGGTGAAGGACAAACAAACACTGATTGCCTTTACTACACTATTGGCACGCAGACTTATTTTGCTAAACTGGAAGAATCCTAACTCTCCTCTTTTAAGTCAGTGGGTAACTGATGTTTTATACTATGTGAAATTAGAAAAAATTAAATTTTCAGAGGATCTGTGCAGAACTTTTTCAAAACCTGGCAGGATCTAATCAATAATATTTTAGAATAAGCTCTTAAAGCACTGAGGAAATAATTCTCTTTGCATTTCTTTTTTTCTTTTTTTTTTATCTGCCTATTAAACTCATTAATTTATGTATTTTGACCAGCTTTAAGTATTACTCTGTTGGTCATGCTCTCTTTGTCAGGGGTGGGGGTTGGGTTGTTTTGTTTTCAGTACTATTTTTTGTAAAAAATTGATCTATCTGTATGGAATGATTATAATAAAATCAACAAAAAATTTAAAAAAAGTTGTATTATTTTGCTCTGGTCTAACTACAATAGATATATACTTCTTTCAGAAGATTAGCTGACTTTTTGAGTAAGTACCCAACTATATATTCTGGTTTTTTTCTGTAGAATCAATGAATTTCAAACCATTTGTCATCACCATCGGAATACTTTCAGCTGCAGTTGTAGTCCTTATTTTTACCATCATTGGACTGTGAGTATTTAAAATTACATAAAAATCTTTATCTCAGTTTATCCTTCTCGTCCTGTTTTTATGCGTTTTCATTCTTTCTCTTATTTTGTTTTTTCAAAGTTGTTTTAGGTTTGTATGCTTACCTCAACTCTCTTATCAGCCAGTTAACAAAGAGGAGACTTTCCTGCCTGAGATGCATGAACCAGAGCACTAAATCCATTTGAATAAAAACATGAGGCTGCCAGAGTGGTTCATGTCAGAAAAGAGATGTGGGTCATGAAAAAGGCCAACTGCTCCAAATGAACAGTCAAAAGAACTGGGCTGACCTGTTGCTTTTGTAACACTGTTGCCTTGAATTGTTGTCTTAAGATTGTCACTATGATTGTTGTGGACTTCATCTGGCTTTGTATCGGAAGGATCATAATCAATTATCAACATGTGTTTTATGAAAATATCAAGTGATACAGAATTATACCAATGCACATCCAGTTATTTTTCTAAACGTGAGAAACAATTCAATAAGGTTAAAAGTTAATAGAAAGAGTAAAATTTTGTCTTGACCCAAGGTTTGGTTTACAAAGGCATATGTTTGAGAAATACTTGGTATTAGAAAACAATGTTAAAGGAAATCACCCTATAGCAAATTTTTTAACCACATGCTATGGGAATAATAGTCATTGCTGTTGCTGTGTCACCATAAATAATAAGTTTCTTTATTTATTATATACAAGGTATAGTTAAATCAGTGTGTCAATGTTCTTTACAAAAAAGATTTTGGAATGTGCTGTAAACGTTATTAGAGCAGGAGGCAGTAGTGCCTGACAGTTGCCTCATTCATTTCACTCTGTTCCCAATTAAGAAGCTTAAATGTTTTCTGCAGTATACTTTCAGAATTTAGTTGAATGTTTTCATATGGCATATGACAGACACTTGATTGCTGATTATAGGATAAAAAGATCTGATGCATAAGAAAAGCACTGTATTTGCCTTGAGTTAGCAGGATGGCTGTTAAAATAGGATCTTGAGGAATGCTATATCTATATAGACAGGAACTATATAAACAGTTACAAATCCATTTTTTGTATACTGTTAACATCATTTTTAAGTAAGTGCATGAGTCGTATGTTTTTCAAAATAAAAATCTTTTACCTTTTGTTTATATTTATTGGTAAACTGCAGCCATAGCTGTAGTAACAATCAAGTTTAATTATAGCTAAGCTGATTAACATGTGTAGCTTTATTGCTTCCCATAAAGCTACATTATTGTCAAGTCAAGTTGGGGAGCATGCACTGGTACAGTGCGTTGCCGCACCCACTACACAATGAAACAACTCGGGATCCCGGTTTGCAACCCCCCAGACAGACACACGGTCCAGTCCCACCCTCCGGAAATGACTCTCTATCTTCCGCAGCCAGGTGTTACATGGGAGACCCCTTGGCCTGGTCCAGCCACTCAGGTCCCCAACAATGAGGATCTTACAAGCTGGATCACCCTCGAGGATTAAGCTAGGAAAGATCTGCAACAGGTTAGGGTGGTAAAGGATAAAGATGGAAACATACAAGCAAGGAGAGTGTGTTGAGCAGATGGAAAGAGTACTTTGAAAGGCTGATGAATGAAGAGAACAAAAGAGAGAAGAGGTTCGATGATGTGGAGTTAGTGAATCAAGAAGAGCAACGGATTAGCAAGGAGGAAGTAAGGACAGCTATGAAGAGGATGAAAAATGTAAAGGCCGTTGGTCCAGATGACAATGCAGGTAATGTGCCTCATTCAGGACTCCATGAGCAACCACTCATTCAATGCAAAGTCAAACCAACGTTAACCAAGAATTTTTCGGAGAGGCACATTACCAAAGGAGTTCAGTCTTCATCTCAGTTCACTGGATAGCGTCCATGTCTCGCAACCATATAGCAAGACAGGAAGCACCAGGACTCTGAAGACTTGGACCTTCATCCTTTTGCATAGATATCAGGAGCGCCACACACCCCTTTCCAGCAACCTCATGCTCTCCCAATCCGTCTACTGATTTCATAGGAAGAGTCACCAGAGACATGAATGTTACTGCCAAGATAAATAAACCTCTCAAAAAGGTCAACACTCTCTCCGCAAACAGACACACTGTTGATGGCTGTGCCCAAGAGGTCATTAAAGGCCTGGATTTTGGTTTTTATCCAGGACACTCGCAAGCCCATATACTCAGACTCCTCACTCAGTCTCTCGAGCGCCCCGATCAGAGCCTCCATTGACTCTGTGAAGATCACAGCATCGTCTGCAAAGTCAAGATCTGTGAATCTTTCTTCACCAACAGATGCCCCACAGCCTCTGGACCCCAAAACCTTGCCCAACACCCAGTCCATACAAGCATTGAACAGAGTAGGAGCAATAACACACCCCTGATGAACCCCAGAATCAACTGGGAGAAACGCAGAGGTCCTTGCCATCTCTGCACAGCACTCACAGTACAGGTGTACAGGCCGGCCATGATATCTAGCAACCTCGAGGGGATCCCGCGAATTCTCAGGGTGTCCCACAGGGCAGCTCGATCAACTGAGTTGAACGCTTTGCGAAAATTGACAAAGGCTGCAAAGAAACTGCTGATATTCACGTTTGCACTCCATGAGAACCCTCAGTACCAGGATGCGGTCGATGGTAGACTTCACAGGCGTAAAACCAGACTGTTCCAGTCGCTGGTAGGCGAGCAAGTGATCACAGATCCTATTGGGGACAACCCTAGTAAGGACCTTACCTGGCACCGAGAGCAGTGTTATCACCCTGTAATTGCTGGTGATCCAGGCAATCACCCTTTCCTTTCCAGATAGGGACAATAAGTCACGTTTTCCAGTCAGTTGGGATGATGCCAGTCTCCCAAATGGAAGTGAAGATTGCTTGCAATGCAAGGAGGACAGCCTTACCACTAGCCTGGAGAAGTTCACCCCGGATACCACAGATCCTTGCAGCCTTTCTCCCCCTCAGCTGGTTCACCACCTGTGCAATCTCAGTGAGAATGGGTGGTTCACAGCTAATTGGAGGATCAGCCTCAAGAACCGTGGACCCAGAGATATCCAACGTCCTAGGCAGAGGATCAGCTTTGAACAACGGCTCAAAGGAGCCAGCCCAGTGGGTCACAACTGCAGTGTCATCCGTAAGGACCGTTCCATCAGCCACCCTGACTGCGACTGTCCGAGTGTGAAGGCCGGAAATATTGACACAAGTAGAGGAAGCTGGTGACATACAACATAAAAGGACTTCAGATCTGAACTAAAAACACAAGGGCATATGCTGGTGAATTTCATAACAGCCAAGTATACATACCACCTTATGAGCTTCAGCAGTAGTAAAATACTGATGAACAGTGTATGGGCAACAAGAATACATTACTGTTAAAAGTGTGAATGTTCTAAGAATTTACAGACATTTGAATGTGGACAAACCAGTTCGAATCACAATTGAATAATTTGTTATACTTTTTGACCTATTGAATTTCTTCTCCTTCTTTCAGCTGTTCCCAATAAGTGTTGGCACAGCAGATCATCCTCTTCTATATGTTTCTATCCTCTGCACCTTGTTCTGTTACACCCATCACATTACACCCTTCACCTGCATGTCGTTTCTCGCCACATCTGTAAACTTTCTCTTAGGCCTTCCTCTTTTTCTCTTCCCTGGCAGCTCTATCCTTAGCATCCTTCTCCCAATATACTCAGCATCTCTCCTCTGCACATGTCCATACCAATGCAATCTCGCCTCTCTGACTTTGTCTCGCAACTGTCCAACTTGAGCTGACCCTCTAATGTACTCGTTTCTAATCCTATCCTAATAGATGTCTTTACTTCCTCCTTGCTAATCTGTTGCACTTCCTGATTCACAATCTCCACATCATCCAACCTCTTCACTCTCTCGTTCTCTTCATTCATCAGTCTCTCAAAGTACTCTTTCCATCTGTTCAACAAACACTCTTTGCTTGTATGTTTCCATCTTTATCCTTTACTACCCTAACCTGCTGCAGATCTTTCCCAGCTCAATCCCTCTGTCTAGACAGTAAGTACAGTTGCTTTTTTCCCTCCTTAGTGTCCAACTTCTCATATATCTCTCTGACTATCCAACTTCTTCTTTGCCATCCTCTTTCTCTGCATACTCTCCTGTACTTCCCCATTCCACCACCAGGTCTCCTTTTCCTCATTCCTTTGTCCAGATGTCACACCAATCACCCTTCTTGCTGTTACCCTTACTACTTCTGCTGTAGTTTCCCAACTGTCTGGTAATTCTTCACTACCACTCAGTGCCTGTCTCATCTTCTCTCTAAATTCAACCTTGCAGTCTTCCTTTTTCAATTTCCACTGTTTGATCCTTGGCTCTGCCCTCACTCTCTTCCTCTTCTTGATCTCCGATGTCATCCTACAGACACCATCCTATGCTGCTTAACTACACTTTCCCCTGCCACTCCTTTGCAGTCTACAATCTCCTTCAGATTGACTCTTCTGCATAGGATGTAATCTACCTGTGTGCATCTTCCTCCACTCTTGTACGTAACCCTATGTTCCTCCCTCTTCTCAAAATACGTATTCACCACAGCCATGTCCATCCTTTTGGCAAAATCCACTATCCTCTGACCTTCTTCATTCCTCTCCTTGACACCATACCTACCATCACCTCCTTGTCTGCTCTGTTCCCTTCACCAACATGTCCATTGAAATCCACTCCAATCACCACTTTCTGTCCCTTGGGTACAATGTTCATCACTTCATTCAACTCATTCCAAAAATCTTCTTTCTCATTCATTGCACGCCCAACTTGCGGGGTATATGCACTAACAACATTCATCATCAAACCTCCAATTTCCAGCTTCATACTGTTGACAATACTGTTCCTTCAGAATAACCCCTACCCCATTTCTCCTCCTATCCACACCATAATAGAGCAATTTGAATCTATCCCGATCCACCTGGCCTTACTCCCCTTCCATTTAGTCTCTTGCACGCACAATATATCAACCTTCCTTCTCTCCATCTTATCTGCTATCTCTCTCCACTTACCAGTCATACTGCTAACATTCAAAGTTCTTAACCTTAGTTCCACTCTCTTTACCTTCCTCCTCTCCTTCTGCCTCCAGACATATTTGCCCCTTCTTCTTCTACTACTTCTTCTTCTTTGACCAACAGTAGTCCAATTTCCACCAGCACCCTGGTGGCGGTCATTTTTAACCTAGGGCTCGACTGGTCCGATATGGAAATTTTTATTGATTTGACTTTTACAGCGGATGCCCTTCCTGACGTAACCCTCCCTATTTATCCAAGCTTGGGACCGGAACGAAGAAACACACTGGTTTGTGCATCCCATGTGGCTGGGTCTGACCTATTTAATTTCATTCATCTCCATGCCTGCTATTTACTTGGTGCCCTCGGCTCCCTTGTCTTTGTTATATGTTCTTGCTGAGCAGTGTAAACTTGGCTAAGGTTTGTGTGAATTGTGATGATTAATTCTGTTAATCAAGTTTAACAAGACCGTACCTGAATAAGAGATATGAACTCTTGTCTATCATTACTATATGTTAGGTATTATGAGAGGTGCACTCCTTGTAAACATGCAGCCACATCTTGATGTTGTAAGGTGGGCAGGCAACTTTTATGAGAGACAGAGAATGGAAAACCACTTATGTTTAACCCAACATTTAAGATAACAAATTTTTAAGCCATGATAGAAACCAAAAGAACAAAGTATTTTCATACAAGTCACTTTTTCACTTTTTATACCCAAATATATTTTTAATTCATATAGAAATATTTACTCTTAAAAAAGATTGTGTTGAACTGCTTTAAAAGAATTATGCTCTGTCATTTAATTTAGAGTCTGATTTTAAGTAAGATGCCTTTCTATTGCAAGTTAAATACTTTTGTTTGAACATACAATTGTAAACTAAATTTATATGTAAATGTGAAGTTATTACAAATAATACACCCTATATACAGTGCAGCTTGAAAATTAGTGAACCCTTCATAATTTTCCGTATTCCTGCATAAACATGACATCATCATTTTTTCACACAAGTGTTAAAAGTGCATATGGGGGACCCAGCTAAACAAATGAGATAAAAATACCATACTTGTGGCCTGTATAATGCCATGCGTAGAATTTACATTAAAACATAGCATACAGACGAAATTGGAAATTTGCGTATGTACAAAAAAAATCCAGATGCATAAAATTGTGAGTATACTAAATTCCATGCACTTACCCTTTAAAAATCCCAGTGAACATGAAATTTAATGAATGTGCACATGCCTACAGCCCCACCCTGACTCCGTCCAGAATTTAGCATATTTAAATATGCAAATCAATATAAATAGCCCCTTTCATTCAGTGTTTTGTTAAAAGATATTCGCAAAGCACATGGAAAAAAGGAGAATTTCGGCAAATCAGAAGTGGAGGCAAAGAAAAACATACTATCTGTTGGCTTAAACCGTGGTATAAACAACAAAAGGAAAGTGACACTCAGAAGTTCACAAAGTTGCACATTGCCCACAATAAAAAAGAAGCGTTCAGATATCAATCTCGACGTGAAAAGGTAGGTCACAGCCCACCGTCTGTTTATTCTGTTTCAGACAATATTACAAAAACTGACCTCCATGCTTAGAATGTGAATTCACGCTGTGATAGTGCTGCTGTGCCCAGCACATCTTCAGGCACTGGTTGTACACACCAGCTGTGTGCAGATGGATGTTGTTTTGGAGTCACAAAATGCAATAGTAGATGCTGTAAGAGTATAGTGATCATAACCACTATGATTCATTACATTTTAGCAGTGTGTTAGAATTGTATTGCAGGTCAACCACAAACTGCCTTCGGACCCCTTCCTGTGTTGCACAACAGGTTACATCAAATAGTAAAATTAATTTATACAATTCAATGACCCAGAGAAATGGTGCGGAGAATCAAATGTAATAAATGAACTACAGTACTGTATATACAAATCACACCAACTCAGCATCAAATGTTCAGATTCCACAACTGCATACCCCCTTTCCCAAAAGATACTGTATATAAATAACACAAAAAATCATGAGCCCAAAATGTCCCACAATGTTTAAACAGTTTTGTCTTGTCATTAAATGAAATATACCACAACCTTTCCAAGTCCTCAGACATGCTATCCCAGAATAAATTACTTGCTTACTCAGTTTCAATCCTCTTAATTGTCCTGTCCACTTCATTCGGTACGCTGGGACTTCTTCAAGGTGGCCACCTTCAAACTGTACAGGACCTTGAAACTCTCCTGAGACAGCCTGTTTCCTGGCTTTGAATAACTCATGTCTGTCACCTCCTCCATAAAGCTTGGGCTCTGTTTCCCTTTTTTTTTACTGCCTTTTCTCTTTTTATTTTAATATCCGCATCCATTTCCATGGCACCCTCTCGGAAATCGTGTTTTGACAGGCAGATAAACACCTTTCCTTATCCAAAACTCTATAGACGCTTCTTTATCCACAGGTTTATTGGAATTAAAAAGGATGAAACTAAAACAGAGAAAAAAGGATACAAACGCTAAGTGGCTTTATACGTATTAACAACAAACATGTCCTCTAAATGTATATTACTGTGCCTTATATATGTATTATTAATAAACTAGTAAAAGAGTTACTTTCATTGCAAATATATATATATATATATATATATATAGTGAAGGATAACATTAAAATAAAATAATACAGACAATGCTATCACAAGCACTGAAGATAAGCACAGATGACAGAGGATTTGACTAGT